>PVKS010003653.1:0-101327 GCA_004027875.1 Aplodontia rufa
TGGCTCCTTCCCATTGGGTAGCTCTCAAGGCGCACCAAACAAGGCCCTGTTTATCACAAAGTGAAAGGCTCTCGGCGCCATCTTGTAATGGCATCCTAAACTTCCACCATGGCTTGCCACAAGATCTATCTCTTACCCATGAGATCCAGGGTTCAGCCCAGTTTAAGGACCTTTATGCAGTTGTCCTTGCTCTTAATAAGGTTCACACAACCTTTAAATTGTTTTCTGATAGTCTATATGTTGTCAACCTCCTTCCTAACCTTGTTAATACCCACATTAAGATGGATGACAACCCCATCACTCCCCTTATGATCCAAGCTTGATATCTTCTAAATAAAAAAATTAATCCCATATATATTCAACACTTTCAGGGACATCAGAGTTTGCCCGGACTTCTGACCTATGGTAATGCTCTCGCTGATTCCCTCACTCCCAATCCTCCTGAGTGTTACACACTCTCAGAAGCTGCCTTTTTCCATCACCTTACTCATACTAACTGGAGAGGCCTTCATCATCACTTCCCCCAGGTTCCAATAAAAGACTTAAAAAAATTATTAAAACTTACAAGTCCTGCCTCCCTTTCCTACAAGCCCCCCCCCCCTTCAGGGGCCTGGAGTTAACCCCAGAGGCCTAAGACCCAATAATCTCTGGCAGACAGACATCACTCATTATTCCACCTTTTAAAAATTTAAATTCATCTTCATGTCTGTGGATACCTTCTCCCACGCTTGCTTGGCCTCTGCACATACCGGCAAAAAGGCCAAACATGCCATCAACCACTTTCTTCAATGTTTTGCTACCCTAGGTCTACCAGATCAAATAAAAACTGATAATGGGCCTTGCTTTATTAGTCAATCCCTAACTAACTTCTTCTGAAAGTAAAATATTACCCACACCACAAAAATTCCACACAATCCTAAGGGTCAGGCCATAATCAAAAGACATAATAACAGCCTTAAATCTCAACTAATAAAACAAAAAAGGGGGACACTCCCCCTCATGATCAATTAAAAATGGCCCTATTTACATTAAATATTTTAAATTTTTCCAAAGGAGACCATTTCTTTCCTTTTCAAAAACATTGGACCACCAGCACGCCATACCTGACTCTCAAGATCAGATGGAGAGACCCCCTCACGGGGATATGGAGAGGCCCTGACCCACTGATCACTACAGGGCAAGGATTTGGCTTTGTTTTCCCAACTGACGAGTTCAATCCAATTTGGATCCCGGCCAGGGATCTCAAGCATTGCCCTCCCAGTACTAACGAACACCCAGGGGACTCAACCTCCCCTGAGGAGCATTCCCTTTCTGATCTCTTCCAGGAACCATAATAATCCGCTCCTGCTCGTGGAGACGCACTGGACATAGACTGACTTCGGGGACCCAAGTGAACACAATGCTCACCAGCATCTGGAATCAGATCGACTCCTTTGCTGCAGCAGCTCTCCAAAAATACTGATCTTATGCCAGACAATCAGGGACTGTCCGGGACAAAACAAACTTTTCTCTCTAATTTTTCTGCTCTTGACAGCTCGTAAAAGTCCAAGTATAATACTTGCCAGTGCTAACCCTATTGCCCTTTTGGGTGATGAAAGGTAAAGTCTTTAAGGAAAGACAACCTAAGACAGACCTTCTGGGCAGGGTTTTTCCCCATAGAGACCATTGGCTGTGCAGGTATCCAGAGACGGGTAAGCTTCCCCAAAAAGCGGGGGAACGACCTAAGACAGGAGCCCCACCCTGGTCTCCGCTGCTTTATTGGCCTTCAAACAAAATAAAAAGGGGGAATTGTTGGGCTCTGTGCAAAAGAAAATTGCTGTATGGGATGCCATGACACTTCTCTCTCCTCCCGAATCATATTTTGCGCTCTCTGAGCAAGACGGGCTACGTGCCTGCACATTAGTGCTACTTCCATTCTCTCTCTCCCTCTCTCTCTCTCTCTCACTGCACCCTCCTGGTTGGTGATAGACTACGACACCACCATAACAGTCACTCATTGGCTGGGATAAGTCAGTCTGCCGCTTCACCATTGGTCCCTTAGCAGCCTGCTCTCGATATATCAATCCATGTGTGTTAGAAATAAGTGGGAGAAGTTTCAAGGTGCCATCCACGAGTGAGACTGAGTTTTTTTCTCCCCTGGCCAGGAGGAAAGGGACCCGCAGAAAGGGAAGGAGTGTCAAGAATTCTGGCTGCCGGCCGCCAGCGTTTGCCCCCCTTGTCCCCGCCTCCCCGACCCATCCTGTTCCGGCTCCGTATCCGGGGAACGGCCTGGCCGGGCTCGGCCGGTCCAGGTTGTCCCGCCCACTGCCAGCTCTGGAATGTGGGGAGCGAAGGTAATGTTAGTATGAATGCTAGTTTTAAAGTAGCTTAACAAACATTAATAGGAATGAAAAGGAAAGTGAAGATTCATGAAGTTCATGATATATATATATATATATATATATATATCATATATATATATATGAGAGAGAGAGAGCATATATATGAGAGCAGAGAGAGAGAGAGAGAGAGAGGCATATAGTATTCTGCAAAAGTCTTTGGGAACCATACACACTTAATAACACTTTTATATCATTGTTTTTATATCAGGGACACTATTGACATACTGATGATCTATTTATTTATTTAATTTTTTTTTTCACAAAGAGAGAGGGACAGTGAGAGAGAAAGCAAAAGATAGAATCAATTTTACTTAGTCTGTCATGTGGCCTTCATTGCTCCAACACTTCATTGTGTACATGGTGCTGGGGTTCAAACCCACGTTCTCGTGCATGCCAGGCAAGTGCTGCAACTGCTGAGCCCCTGCTCCAGCCCATTATGAACTATTTATTGACACTAAGTTCATTAGTTCTCCTTAATGCTTATGACTATTAAAATTATCTCTATGTATTTTTTTTTTTTTTTACAGAGAGAGAGAGAGTGCACGTGCGAGAGAGAAAGAGAATCAATTTTATTTAGTTTTTCATCTGGCCTTTATTTCTCCAACACTTAGTTGTGTATATGGTACGGGGGTCCAAAACCAAGTCCTTACAGATGCTAGGCAAATGCTTTAATCTCTGAGCCATCCCTGTATGCATTTTATTTAAGAAACAATTTTATTTAGTTTTTCATTTAGTTTTTGTTGCTTTGACACTTCCTTCTGTAAATAGTGCCGATGTTTGAACCCAGGTCCTCGTGCATGCAGGGAAGAGTGATAACTACTGAGCCACCATTTCAGCACCCCCCCATCATGTATTGTTAATACACTGAGAATAGGGTTTAGGTAGAAGGAAATTGTGTGAGGATAGATACTAGTTTAAGATATGAAGCCCTGACCCATCTCTGTGGAGGAAGGATAGAAACCTATTTTGTTTTGGAAAATTTCCTTTTCTATTGACTAATCAGTGCCACACATATGTAACCATTGCAAGCCTTTCTGTAAAAACAATTTAAAAAGTAGATATCTATGATAGCAGTGGATTCCTATTTCCTCCTTAGCATCTGTGAAAATAAAAATTGCTGTTAGTCCTCCCCAACATCCTCAGCATGAGGTGGAGATCAGCATTGGTCTTCAGGCAACAAAACTGAAGATAAATATCTCACACCTTTTACATGTCTGAAACAGCTGGGGAGTTGAGAGGTATGGGAATAGAATTTTTTCTGGTTTGCCCTCATAGACCTTAGACATCTTGCATTTCTCAGAAGTTCTAGCAAACATTGTGGGAGTTCACAAGACAGGATACAAGAGTAACATTTCACCTCACTTTATGAAAGGACCTTGTGGTCCCGCAGTGGAAAGAAAAGTATTTAGTTTAAGAAAAGCAGTAGATTATTAAAAATATCACTTCCACAATAAAGTAGAATTCTGGGAACCTCAAGAAGCTGATGTAGGCATGTTATGTTTCAATAGTATATTCTCTTTTCTTTTTTTTATTAGTTAAATATAGACTTACAATGGAGGGGAAATCATTATCAAACAATCAAGAACAAATGTATATTTAGGTAGTCAGCCAAAGCTGATGCCATGTCATGGTTTCCCCGTTTGGGTTCCCCATGGTTCTGTTTTCCCCCAAAAGAACTGTATGTTAAATGGAATTCTACTGGAGGTCAGAGATCTCATTCTGAGTTGATTCCCCCATACCCCTTCCCTCCAGTGTCCTATCCTAGATAATCTTCCTAGTCCCTCCCCTCTCTCTGCCCCCCTCCCTACGTCTCCAGGTATCCTAGGCAACATTCCCCCTGTTTGTGTAAAAATTCACACATTTTGAGGCTATTATTAGCTTAGCCATCTAACATACTGTTTTTGGTTGTATTCTAGCTTCCACAAATGAGAGAAAATATTAGGCCCTTGAGTCTCTGAGATTGGGATACTTCACTTAGCATAATTTTTTCCATCTCCATCCATTTGGCTTCAAAAGCCATATTATCATTTTCTCTAATGGCTGAGTATTATTCCATTGCATATATGTACCAAAGTTTTTGTATCCACTTGTCAAGTGAGGGGCATCTGTGTTGATTCCACAGTCTAGCTATAGTAAATTGAGCTGCTATAAACATTGATGAAGCCATATCCCTATAATGTGCCAATTCTAACACTTGTGGGAAAATACCCAGAAGTGGGATAGCTGGGTCATAAGGTGGTTCCAGCCCTAAATTTTTGAGGAGTCTCCACACTGATTTCCAAAGTGGCTGAACCAGTTTGCAGTCCCACCAGCAGTGTGACAGTGTTCCTCTTTTCCCACAGCCTCTGCAGCATCTGTTGTTGTTTGTATTCTTCATTTTTGCCACTCCAACAGGATTGAGGTGGAATCTCATTGCAGTTTTGATTTGTATTTCTCTTATTGCTAATGATGTAGAGCATTTTCTCATATATTTATGGGCTTTCTGGACTTCCTCTGGTGAGAAGTTTCTTTTTAGATCTGTAGCCCATTTTATTGATTGGATTATTTCTAAATTTTTTGTTTAGATTTTTTAGTTCTTTGTATATTCTGGATTTTAGCCCTCTGTCCGAGGTGTAACAGGTAGAGATTTTCTCCCATTCTGTTCAATCTCTCCTGACACTCTTGACTAATTCTTTAACTGTGCAAAAACTTTTTAGTTTAATTGCTTCCCACTCATTTATTCTTGACTTTACTGCTTGAGCCATGGGAGTTTTGTTAAGGAAGGTGCCACCAACCCCTATGTCCTGTAGTGTTGATCCTACTTCTTTTTCAAGTAAATTTAAAGTTGCTGGCTTAATATGCAGATCTTTGAACCATTTTGATTTAATTTTTGTGTAGGGGGAAAGGTAAGGATCCAGTTTAAGTTGTCTACACATGGCTGTCCAATTGTCCAACACCATTTGTTGAACAGGCTATTTTTCTTCCACACTATGTTTTTGCCCCCTTTATCAAATACTAAATAGTTAATATGGGGGTTCATCTCAGAATCTTCTGTTCTATTCCATTGGTCTTCAGTTCTGCTTTGATACCAATACCATGCTGTTTTTGTTTGCTATGGCCCTGTAGTATAATTTCAGGTCAGGGATTGAGATATCCCCTACTTCTCTCTTCCTGCAGTGTAATGTTTTGGCTAATCTGGATCTTCTGATATTCCATATGAACTTGAGAATTGCTTTTTATTCATTCCATGAAGAATTGGTATCTTGATGGGGATTGAATTAAATCTTTATAGGGCTTTGGGTAGGAAGGCCATTTTGATTATACTAATTCTGCCTAACCATGATCATGGAATATTTTTTCATCTTCTCATGTCTTCTGCAATTTCTCTTTCAGTGTTTGATAGTTTTCATTGTAGAGGTCCATAATATCCTTTGTAAGGTTGATGCCCAAGTTGTTTTTTTTTTGTTTGTTTGTTTTTTGGGTTTTTTTTTTTTTTTGAGGAGATGGTGAATGGGATAGATTTCCTAATTTCTTATTCCATATTCCATGGACTTGTTGCTTGTGTAAAAGAAAGCAGGTGATTTTTTGGTGGTGATCTTATAACCAGCCACTTTCCTGAAATTCCCTATAAGCTCTTGAAGTTTTCTGGCCAAGGTTATTGGGTCTTCTAGGTATAGAATCATGTCATCAGCAAATAGAGACAACTTAACTTCCTCTTTTCCTATATGAATTCCTTTGATTTCCTTGTCTTGCCTGATAGCTCTGGCAAGGGTTTCAAGGACTATATTCAACAAGAGTGTTGAAAATGGACAACCTTGTCTTGTTCCTGAATTTAGTAGAAATGCTTTCAGTCTTTCTCCATTGAATATAATGTTGGCTATGGGTCTGTCATAAATGGATCTAACATAGTTGAAGTATTTTCCTTTGATCCATATCTTCTCTAGAGTTTTCAGCATAAAGTGGTGTTGAATTTTATCAAAGGCCTTTTCTGTGTCAATTGAGATGATTATATGGTTTTTATTTTTAATTATGTTTAAGTGGTGAATTGCATTTATTGATTTCTATATGTTGAACCAGCCTTGTTCTCCTGGAATGAAGCCCACTTGGTCATGATGTATTATTTTTTTAATGTACTTTTGGATCTGATTAGCTGGAATTTTATGAAGGATTTTTGCATCTATGTATATCAGGGAAATTGGTCTGTAGTTTTCTTTTCTTGATGTGTCTTTGTTGGATTTTAGTATCACTATAATATTTGCTTCATAAAAAATGGGAGTGTTCCCACTCTATCAATTTCATGGAAGAACTTTTAGAGGATCAGTGCTAACTCTTCTGTGGAAGTTTGTTAGAATTCTGCAGTATATTCATCCAGTCCTGGGCTTTTCTTTTTTGGAAAGTCTTTGAATGCTGCTTTGATTTCACTGTCTGAGATAGGTTGGTTTAGATTTTCAATGTCCTCCTGTGTTAATGTGGGATATCATATGTGTCCAAGTATCTGCCCAATTCCACCAGATTCTCAAATTTGGCAGAGTATAAATTTTCAAAATAGGTTCTGATAATCTTCTGGATTTTGCTTGAGTTTGTGCTGATATCTTCGTTTTCTTCTCTGATTTTGTTGATTTGTTTCACTTTGTTCTTCCTTTTGGTGAGGTTGGCAAGATCTCTGTCAATCTTGTTTAATTTTTCATAAACCAGCTCTTTGTTTTGTTAATAATTTTATTGTTTTTTTTCTAAATTTCATTGATTTCAGCTCTGGTTTTTGTTATTTCCTCTCTTCTAATAGCTTTGGGATTGGATTTTTCTTCTTTTTGCAGGTGTTTGAGTTGTAGCATAAGAGTATTTATTTGGGCTCTTTCTAGATTTTTTTTTTTGAGCAACCTTACAAGATTTTAACAAAACAATATAAAATGTGTATAAGATGTGTATATATTCTGGACATTGCAATTATCCCCAGGAGTGCCCACTCAGTGCTATAAATTTACCTCTTAAGAATGCCTTCATACTATCCAAGAGATTTCGGTATTTTATTTCCTCATTCTCATTAATTTCCAAAAATTTCTTTGTTTCTGCTCTCATTGCCTCTTTTATCCATCATTTGTTTAAGAAGGAACTATTCAATTTCCAACTATTTGAGTAATTTCTGTTGTTTCTCTCATTGATTGCTAAGATTATAGCATTGTGGTCTGACAGGATAAATGGAACTGTATCAAATTTTTTGTAGTTGTTAAAGTTATTTCAGTGAATTAGGATGTGATCTATTTTAGAAAAGGATCCATGAGCCACTGAGAAGGTCAATTCAGCCGACTTAGGATGGAACATTCTGTAGATGTCTGTTAAGCCCGATTGATTAATAGAGTTGTTGAGATTGGAGATGTCTTTATTGTTTTTTTTTTTTTTTGTTTTGATGATCTGTCTAGTGTCAATAATGGTGTATTGAAGTCCCCCAGTTTTATTGTATTGAGATCAATGAGGGAATTAATGTCCTTAAATTTTTTTCCATATATTTGGGGAGGTTGTAATTGGGGGCATAAACATTAATTGTCATTATATCTTCTTGATGAACTGTCCCTTTTAGTATGATAAAGTGTCCTCTTTGTCCTTTTTGACTAATTTTAGATGGAAATTAATTTTATCAGACATTAGGATGGCTATGCCAGCTTTTTTTTTTTTTTTTTTTTTTTGGGGGGGACACAGGCCTGGTAGCATTTTGCCAAACTTTCACTTTCAGTCTATGTGTATTTTTGAGTTTTAACTGTGTCTCCTGTAGACAACATATTGCATTTTATTTTTTTGATCCAGTGAGCCAATCTGTGTCTTTTAATTGGGGTGTTGAGACCATTCACATTCAGAGTCATAATTGATATGGGAAACTGAGTCTCAAACTTTGTGACTATTACAGAGTTTTTGGCCATCTTGGGAATCATTTTGTGTGTAATGTGGTTATTGACTCACCCTTGTTTAAGGGTTTAGGGCATTCTTAGCATTTTCTTCTGAATGAAGAATATCTTTGAGAAAATTCTGTAGCACAGGATTTGTTTTCATGTACCTTGCTAACTTGAGTTTATTGTTGAATTTTTTTTTTTTTTGTTTCTCCATCACATTTAAAGCTGTTTTGCAGGGTATATTATTTTGGCTGAAAATTGTTATCTTCCAAGGCTTGAAAAAAATTTTCTTGGTATTCTGGCCTTCATTGTTTGCTGTGAAAAATCCATAGTGATCTGAATTGGTTTGCCTCTGAATGTGATTTAGGGCTTTTCTCTAGCTGCTTTTAGAATTTTCTCTTTAATATCTCTATTATTCAATTTGTATGTGATATGTCTTGATGGATTTCTCATTTGATTAGGTCAGTTTGGTGTTCCATAAGCATCTTGGATGTGATATTCTGGGTCAATTCTAATGTAAAGAAAGTTCTCCTTTATAATTTTGCTTAGAAGATTCTTAATGCCTCTTATTTGCTGTTCGGAGTTTTCTTGTAATCCAATGACTCTCAGGTTATTTCTTCTCATCTCATCAAGTATTATTTGGAAGTTCTGGTCATGTATTGTCAGTTTCTTCTCTTGTTTATCCTCCTTGAACTCAACATTGCTTAGCCTATCTTCAAGAGCTGAAGTTGTATTTTCAGTGAAGTTTCCTCTGTTATTAGTATCTTCCAGTGGAGATTTGATTTGGCTAATAGTGTTTTTCAATTATGATGGCTCTCTACATCTCTTTTCAGGACATCTAATTCTTTATAAAGTTCATCTTTCATCTCATGGTATAGCTCCCTTATTTCCTTATAAAAGTTGTCTCTCATCACAGGAAATTGTTCTATGATCTCTTTCCTTAAGTCTTATTTGAACTCTTTGATTGAGTTACTAATCATAATATTGATAGAATTTCTTTGGTTTTCATCTAGAGCCCCAACAATGGAGTATTTGGATGGTGAGCTGTGAGGTTGAGGGTGGGGGAGTTATTTCCCCTTTCTCTCACTTTCAGATACAGGGAATGTGTCTTGAAGACTAACAGTATATATTACTCTTGTAGGGGTTATTGGAGCTTCTTATGACTTTGCTTTGTTTGGAAGGGGTGCTATTTGAGAAGCTCAAATCAATAGTTGCCAGTACAATTAGTGAATAATTGAGAGCCTATAGGTGCATATACTAGATAGTTTCAAATAAAACAGTTATACTGATGATTGGCATCTATAGGAGCAGTTTTCTTCCATGAGAGCTCTCACAATATATTATGATAGCAAGCAAGTAACCTTTTTGAAGAATTCCCCTTTCTTCAGTTAGCAGGACCTCTGTAAGTGGTGAGAAGAAATGACTAAAAGGCCAAGGAGGTGAATTGGGGAGGTAGATTAGAACTCCTGACTTAGATAAAGAGGAACAAGAGTTTAGGGTGGTGTAGGTTATTCAAATAGGAATAAGGAAAACATAGAAATGGGATGTGGGTGGGGAAAAGATTTTGCCTGAAGATGAGAGAGAACAGCGTATATTTTAGGAATTTCCAGAGTACAGGGGAAGAAGAGGTTATTATGGGGCATGGTTCTCTTCAACCCAAAGGAGACTGAGGACTAATTTGCTATCATGAAGTGTTTTCCTTGTTGGACCCCAATGCTATAGAGACAGCAGTTGAGTTCAAGAATACACAGAGACAGTAGAAGCTAACCACAAATACATACACATACACACTAAAATGCATATCCATGAACTCCAAATTCAATAATAACAGTAAAGCAAAAATGATTAAATAATAAAAACACATTAAAAAGTGAAAAGTTAAACAAGTTAGAAATACTAGATGGCAGCAGGATCCACATTAAAAAAAAAAAAACTACTTGGGAAAGTTCTGATTTTTTGCCCCCTAGGTCAGTGTGTACCATGGGGGAATGTGTTTATATCTGCCATCTAGCTGGGGACTCTTTCCAGTTGAGCTTGTGGGGGTAGTTTTGTTATCTCTGGTGGCCTTGATTTTTCCTAGAGGATCTCCTTAAAATTTTTCTGTTGCAGAGGGATAGAAGACCCTGCCCTCTCCTGCTTCTTATGAGAATAGAGTTCAGCACTACCTGTGATGCACTCCTGGGCTGTTTATTTTCTGCCTGAGCAAACCCCTGATCTTCTTAAGCCAGGGACCCAGAAGCTGTAGGCAGTCTAGTAGATCCTAGTGTAGATGTGTGGGACTCTGACTGTTCCAAGGAGAGTGAAGCTCACTTCCCTGGGATCACTGATGACCCACTCTGGATGTCTTATGATCTTCATTTGCTCCAAGAGCTGCTCTGTGGTGTTGTCACAGTCCCAGCAAGGGAAGACTTGCTGGAAGGAGGCTCCAGGCTAACTGGGTCAGTGTTTATGTGGTTCTCCATTGCAACCATTAGGGGGCATCCCACCTGAAAAGCCCAGGACCTATGGAGCCTTGGCTATGCACAGAACTCTGAGGTTGAAGGAGAGCCCAGGATGCCCCTTTAGTTCAAAGGTTCCTGAGGCTGATATCAGACTCTGGCTTGTTAGAGTGTTACAGGCAGCTTTTGGAGAGACTGAAGCAATTGACCCCTTTGGGAAGAATATGCCTTTTTGTGCCAAGATCTGTTCACAGACTTCTCCTGTTTAGGTATGTAAGAGGGCAGGCAGGAGGCCACCACTTGTATGTCCTGTGAGCTGGAGAGGAGATCCGCAGTCCCACACAGCTTCCTAGGTAGATAGCCAAGTCACAGGGTGCTTAAATCTGTTTTTCTGTTCGTGGAGACTGAGGTCCCTTGACTGTGTAAATGATGGATCTGTTTTCACTTTTGCAGAGTGAGTGACCAGCCCCGCCCTCAGGGAAACCTCAAAATGGCAAAGGAAGCCAGCCAGCTTCGGTTCATAAACAGCTCTAGGTTTGGCTATTTTGAGCAATTAAATCCCAGAACTTGAGAATCAGCTCTTACAACCTGCGAGCGCAGCTGAGAAGGTGTTCCCTGCTTTGACCAGGTTGGAATACTTACGCTCTGTTTCCTCCCCTTGGGATATCGCCCCATACCCCAGCTGTGGAGCCAATTGAGCAAGCGTTACAAACTTGTTGTTAAGATTCATCAATGCAAAGCTCTTTTCCTTTGGTGTTAAAAAATTAGGGGGTAATGATCCCATACACTGAGAGCCCGGTCCTACGTTGGATACCGCCTCCCACTCCTGCAGGGTGAAATATTACTCAGGAGCATCTGGGGATCACTGGTGGTGGGGTAGTCGCCATGTTCAGCATATTCTCTTTTCTACAAATTCTTTTTATCTCTCTTCAGAAACATTTGGCCTCATCTTTAAGGAAATGCTTAGTACAAGAATGTATATAGTAGGAATTCTACATGGTGGAAGGCCATACTACAGGAATCATATTGTAATATTTGAAGTATCTTACATTTCAAAATCAATGAGATGGTGCAAACTGATTTATTAAAACCAGCTAAGTGTATTCACTGAGCACTTGAATATGCCTAGTCTGAATTCAGATGTGCTGTAAATGGACAATACATATAAGTTTCAATTTCGTACAGGAAAAAATAGCAAATGTCTCAATTTTACGTTGGTAAATGTTGCCAAAATAATATTTCAGACATATAGGTTGAATAAAATATATGATTAAAATTAAAAAACAAAATAGTTACATGTGAGGTATTTCTATAACTTAATGTTTCCCAAACTAAATTATTTAGTAGTCATAATCCTAATTGTGGTCATCCTTATACTGGTGAAAATTATTTATTTAATATATTATGTTTAGTAACATTCTTTTTTTGGCTTTTAATTTTGAGTTATTTCATACATAGAATAAAAGTTCAGAGCGTATCCACTTATTTATTGAAGAAAATCTTACTCTGTTGCTGACTTTAGCTGTTTTGGTTTGGTTTGGTGAACAAGCTCATATATTCAGTCTTGGTAACCAATTAAAACTTACTTATTGTTGTCTAACGAACTCCATTACTAATGTTAGACACTCTCTGAAAACAACCTTCACAGGCAAAAGTCACTCATAATTGGATTCTCTGATACTCTGAAAGCAAGTCAAATGATACACACACACACACACACACATATATACATAGAATAGAACTCAGGCGTAAAAATTCACTCTTAAGCATGAATATGGGACTAAGTAATGCTCTAGAACAAACAACGAAAAATATTTCACCACTAGGTTGGTTACATAGTTAGGTTTCATTCATATGAAAGTGGCTAAGCCACTGAGATCTTTCCACCAAACTTACATAACCTCATCAATGAAGAGTATTCCCTACATGTATTCTTGCCAAGTAGAACAGTTTTGGAAGGGACATGATTAGCAATTTTTGAGTACTTGTGGTGGTAGTAATCCCACAAATTTAGATTAAAGTTGCCATAATGCACTGTTTAAACAATTTATTCACTGAAATTTTAACATCAATTATTATATAGAAAGTATAACAATTTCTTTGCTTCCTTGTAGAGTAAATTGCTGTACATAAGAAATCACAGGTGAAAACTTTGTATATATATCCAGATTTCTTTACAAGATGTTTATATAGTGTGCATGCCATCTTTTACAATTAAATTTAGAAATCTATTTAATATTTTAGATCTTTTTGTTTCATAGATAAAATGTATTAATCTTATTTCATACCAACAGCTAAATATCCCAGTATTATTTTTGAATGATCAGTATTTGCACACTGCTCTGCAAATGGTTGACAAATATCAAGTTTCCATATTCCTATGTGTCTACTTCTAAGTCTACCATTCCCGAGGAAGCATCTCATTTCAATAAATTGAATTTTCCATTTGGTTTTATTCCACAACACTTTTTCTATCTAATGCTCTTGAGGTTCCATGTGTTTTAATAACCAGAAGGTATATAATTAATAAGTTAACACTGCATATATACCTCATATTATGCTGATTTCCCAGTGTAGTCAAAGGCATCACTTTGTATAAAATTAACTAAACTTCTATGGAAAAAAATTATAAATATTCTCTCTATATGTATTAATAGTTATTCCAAATAGTCTCACATCATTTCATATTTCATTTTGTTAAGTAAAAAGTTCAGGTCAGATTACATTTTTCTAGAAAATTAATCATTAAAAGCTTAAAAATTTCAAGATTTCTGGATAAAATAATACCATACAAATCATTTACATTTTTATATAAAGCAATTAACATTTGTAAATAGGTTTTTAAAATATTTCATCAGCATATTTAAAAATTATAAGTTTAAGAACAAATTTAACAAAAAATATATAAAACCTCTCCACAGGGCATGAACAAATACCTAAGTTACTGGAAATACATACAGTGTTTATGGATAGGAAGACTCGATATTTCAATTGCAGTGTTTCCAATATTTATCAGTAGATTATTGCATTCTTAACAAAAGCATCAATAATATTATTAAATAAATATCCAAAGTAATTCAAAATTAGATGAAGATACATTAATTCTAAGAATAGTTGAAAAACAGTGGATAATTTAAAAAGTAAAGATCAAGACCAGATAACTTGTGAGACCTTGTATGTGAGTAATTGTTAAATTAGTATAGTCAACACACTAATGCATTGACATTGCAGTAGTTATAAACAAAAAAGAAATTCGAATACAGGCCAAAACTAGTTTTGACAATGTTGCAAATCACTCATATAGTTAAATGGACCAAGAAATAGTTTTTTGACATAAGATTCTGGAAAAATTGAATGTCTGTCATTTAGAAAATTTCTACTAAAATTTAAAGGATTATATACTACACTTGTCTTGAAATGGATTATAGAAATAATTATGAGCCAAAATTATAACATTTATATTACAAAATATGAAAAAATGTTCTTATCTTGTGTTAGAAAAATATTGATTGAACATAGTACAAAAGTATGTATTATACATGATGTAACATACTACATAAAAATCAAAACTGCTTTTCTCTTCCAAAAATACAAATAAGCAAATAAAATACAAGTAAAATATTAGGAAGAAAATTATGGAATTCATATACCTGATAAAGGCTTTACATTCAGGATACATGAACAATATTTAAAAGTATATAATTAAAGAAAAAAAAAGGATTTAAAATTGGGAAAAATTTGAACTGATATTTCAATAAAGATTTTTTATTTATTTATTAATGATAATAAGCACATGAAAATTTGTCAGTATTATTAGTAGTGAAAAAAAATTAAAACAATGAGATACCACCTTGTTCACACTAGAATCACTGAAGATGGAAATAGCTTCAGTTTGGTTAGAGAATCTATCCTGCAATCTGAGTTGTCAAACATTGCTGACAGGAATGAACAATGCTTATAGCCACTTTGGAAAACAGGATAACAATATCTTATATGGTTAAACACACACTAACCATGTATTGACAACCTCAATGGATTTAGGCACGAGAAACAAATCCTTCGTATTTATAAGGGAAATAAATTGTCACATGCACAGAAAATATAAAGCTTCCTATAGCAGCTTTGTTTCATAATAGGCAAAAACTGGAGCAACCTTAGTGCATATCACATGCTACTCAATAATAAAAAAGTATCGATATATGCAAAAATAAAAAAAAAATCACAAGGATTATGTTGTGTTGATCTAATAAAGAAAACATTTATCTTGTTTAATTCTTTTTAACTGAAATTCAACAACACAGAAATTTATAGTAACAGAAACAGGATAGTGCTTGCCAAAGGTGACAAAGAAGAGGAATGTCTCTAAAGCAACTGAGGGATATTCTTAGAATGATTGAAATGTTCATATCTTGATTGTGGGGATGTTTAAAATAACATGTAACTGTCAAAACTTCTCTATGCTAAAATTCTTAATTTAACTGATGATGATTACATCTCAATAGATTTTAAAAGTAGTAAAATTTTTAAATAATTGAAATGAAATGTTAAAAACATACAATAAGTGTCAGTACTAGGAGATAGATATTTTTTTAAATGCCTGTCTCATATTTTTTCAGTTTTGTCAATATTTAAGAAAAATTTTTCTTATTAAAATAATCTTTAATCACTCAAATCTGATAATGAATTAATTCTTTCTTTAGCAAACCAAGTAGAGCTCTTGGACTATGGCATCACAAGCTTAACACTTTATTTTCTGGGATCATTGCACAGTAACAGAAAAGCAAAAACATTTGCTAAATTTTGTATAGATATATTTTGTCTATTGAATGCCTAATCTAGATTTCAAATAATATCTTCTCCCATGTGCACTGATTCCCATGGCAGTAAACAAATAAAGAATATTTCCTTCTTTGAACACCTCTAATTTAAGCAACTTAACCTTCTTCACTGAAAGATTCTAGATTACAATTTCAGCAGTAAAGTCTAGCTGTAGGTTCCTTTCAGGACTGGTCCCAGAGAGTAATTGCATTGCATGTATTTTCCTGCGGAAATTGCTTCATGCTTATGGGTGACTTTTTTTCCTTAATTTTTTTTTCTGTATGATTTAATTGCTAGTGGTAAGACTTTTTAGTTACAATATTCAAATATGATTTTCCATCAACTGGATGATATCCAGGTTAAAAATTAATATTAACTTGAGAAGATTTATTCATGCCAAAGCTACATTTAGTGGTAAAAATGTTATTGAATCTTTGCAATATCTAATTTTAAATGTGTAGCATGTTCCAGTTCTTAAGGTTTATTATACGGCAAGATGATTTTATATCTTAAAATCTGCCATCCAGTATTTTGATGATTATTTTGTCATTGTACACTTTAAAAACATTTTACAGCAATGTTCAAAATAGTGTCTTAATAGTTGATAAAAATATTTATTAAACATTTTCATAATATTGGCATCACAGAATTTTATTAGCTCTATGAAATAATTATAGGTCTATTATTAAACAATTCTAAACAATGACAGGAAATTATAAATATCATAAAACTTAATTGTGTATTTATATGTTCCAAGTCATATTTCAATATGTTTGTGTTGTAAATATCTAGCCATTTATCTAATATTGTGAGCTTTTGTATTTAAGACTGATCTCATAAATAAAAAAGTCATTAACCTAATAATATTAAAGAAATTCTTATTTTGTCCCATTTTTCCCATGTTCAAAGTTGCATGTTTTTCAACTAGCTTCTCTTTAGTTGCACTTACAATCCTTTTATCATCCACTCATGCAGTAATTTTCTCCACCTCATTTTATTTATTCTGTAAATTCCAAACAAAATTTATCTGAAAGAGCTATAATTTTTTTTTTTGGACAAAAATAAATCTGTAAATACTATACGGAAGTTACAAAAATTCAACTTTTCATTTCGAACTTTTGTAACAACTGTATACCATTGCTCTTGTTAAAAACCCAAAGTGATAATGTTAATCTGTTTCATTGTTGCCTTAAAATGAAGTATCTTCATGTACAAACACCGCTCTGCTCACCCTGCCACTGGCAAGTTGTCCTTGTGAATCTGTTTCCGTTTGTCATTCCGAACTGAGAGTGATTGGAGTTCTTGTGATATTTTCACAAGTCTTATGGAGTCTGTCAATACGAATCCTTGTTATTGAATGTCCCTGGGGGTTATAAACTAACTGCTAATGAGCAGTGGGTCATAACTATGATATAATATTTATACTTTTTCAACTGTATTTCATATAAAATTTCATGATATATGGAATGCTCTAATCATTTCTCTTTGAATTGTTAAAAATGTCCATTTGTGTATCATATTTTATTCCTATATTGAATTGTAAAAGACTTTCATAGTAGGAAGTCAAGGAGGCACTTAGATACCTCTTCATTTTGTAGAGTTGGCTCTTCTGGTGTGTTGGGGTTAGTGGAAAGGAAAGAAAACAGCACAAAAAACTATTTGTTACATATTTTTGTGGTCATACACCCTGTGTTACTGTTCACTGTTTTAACAGCCAGCAATTGGTGCTGTGACAACAGTCCTAGAAGAAAGCTTCTACCTGTCTCTCTCCACTTGTGCATGCACACACACACACATACACACACATACACACACACACATATATACACTGTTTACAGAACATAAATTTTTCTGAAATTCAATAGTGCCTTTAGTATCATTTGGGCTTAGGTTTCCCTGCTGTTGGTGGACTTTTTTTTTTTTTACCCAGGTTAGAATAAAAGATAATCTAAGTTTCATTATTTTATAAAATAATTTTCTGATTCTTAGAAAATTCACATTTCACCATTCCAGATGTTGAATTTGTCAGAGGCTGTACTACTACCTTTCTATTCTCCATCCTGTTGTCTCCCTGAGTGATTTTTATATGCATAAAAGGTGCACGAAGGGAGCAGTAATTCATCTGATAATCCATACCTCCAGCTGAGGCTGTAGGGTTCATTGATCTTTAAGCAAGCACTGCAAGTATTTTACAGTTATTCTCTTAGAACCCCAACTTGTTGGCCTTCAGGCAATAAAATTACATAAAAATGTCTTATTGTAATAGTCTCCCAAGTGACTCCCATATGTTCCATGTATGCCTACTAGGCTAGGCACTCAATTTAATTACATTTGGCAGAGTTTGGCATTTAAGAAAAGATTTTTGTTTTCTTAAGGGGGGTAGGGAGGTGTGTGTGTGTGTGTGTCACCTGTGTTTTCTTCGCCCCTGAGACATCACAGGGTCTTAGTTTTCCATTTAAACTTTTGGCCACTTAACTCTCAATTTCATTCCAGTCTGTTTCCCTCTTCCCATTTTCTTATTTTATATTGTCATTTAGAGATCGCTTGTAGGTCATCTTTCCCTCATTTCTACTTATTCTAGTTACTATTGTTGGGTCTGCCCTTCACTCAGTTTCAACAGCTGCCCTAGAGCGATCTTGTTACTATTTCCACAAGTTCCTTCTGGAAGGGCTGCTAGGTCATGCTTTGCTAGGCTTCCTAATTCTTATGCAAAGAGTTAGGATGGGTTGGAATGTGCTAACCACAGGCTGTTCCCTACCTAGTTGTTTGTCTGTACTCAAAATCTGCATAACCCCTGGCTACTCCCTTAGAAGGATTATTGATTCCTTGGCTTCTCCCCTCCTTATAAAAACCCTGTGTGCCTGGATAATAAAACGGATTCTGGGCTGCCATCAGTTGCGTGTGGTTGCCTCCTTTCCCCGGCTGGGAGGGAAGGAGTCCCCGGTCGAGGAGGGGCCCAGTTTCCAACCGTCAGCACTCATCCTCCTCCTGATCGGCTCCGGGGGACAATCGAGCTCCCAACAACTAACTTTCCCCAGACAATCTCATCTGTGGTGATATTGTCCACTAACATGTCTAGCTGATGGCATATTTTGCCCAAATAATCCTTGCTTTTGCTTTATAAAAGGATTTTATATCCTTCCGTGCAATGGTGTGTTCTGAAGGCCTTTCTGAGAATGGAGAAAAATGCCTTATCTATTTAATATGTGTATAGCCATGGACTTGCTCTGAGCAATGACAGTAAGTAGAAGCAAGTGACTGGAAGCTTAAAGAATATCAATAAATTTCAGCAGCACTATTCTGCTTTTTTCCCTACAAACTGGTAATCTGTAGTTGGTTGCAACTTCTATCTATATCTCATAATGTATAATACACATGGACAGTTAATGTACACCTAGTGCTAAGCTACAAATTACAGTAGATCCACAACCAGCCCACAATTGAAATGTAGACATAAAAGTTAGTTTCTACACATTTTTTAGTAAGCCATAAATGTATTATTGTATATTACTATAGCAAATCTGTCAGTCATACATTTATTGCAAGCATCCAAATCTATGATACCTATCTGGGTCTCTCTCCTGAGTATATCTTAATCCTCAACTGGAATAAATTTGGATGTCTCATAATGTTTCAATTTCAATATGTCCCCAAACGAATCTATCTTCTGCTCAACTTACTTATTTTTCCTGTTTCATATATCAGTGAAATACACTACCAAGTATTCATAATCTTGTGTCATAATTTTAAATGCTATTCTTGATTTTTTGTTGTTATTGTTGTTACTCTTTAATTAAGGCTAGAATCATTTTTATTTCCATATTCTATCAAGAATTCCTTTAAGCCTATGTAATGTTATCTTCCAAAGAAGCCACTTCCACTTCTCTATTACTGTTATTTACTTCAAGTCACCGTTATTTATCCCTTAGTAATGTAATAGCATTTTCCTGATGTCCCTGGCCTGATTTCCTTCCATCCACCTTCAACATCATCACACACGAACAAATAAAAATATTTAAATTAGGGGACTGGAGCAGTGGCAATGAACACGTGAAAAACTCAATAAAAATGGATTCTCTCTGTCTCTGTCGCTCTCTCTCTCTCTCACTTTCCTCTCTTTAAAAAAATTTAGGTTAAACATTTTGTCTTCTGGGTTGAAATAAACATGTATGAAAATCAGCAAGCAAGGCATTTTTAGTGCCTTTTTATAAGCCTAAAATAAAGGGTAACTTTGTTTATATGTGATAAAAATGTGATTTAGTTGCTAATCACTTCTGCAATTCATCTTTCATTCTCTTTTTTCTCAAAATATAAATTAACATGAACTTTATTTCAGTGTTATAAAGCTTTAGTTAGACTCAAAAATCTTTTCATGAATTGTTCCCTCTGGTAATTTTTTTTTTTTTAAGAGAGAGGGAGAGAGAAAGACTGAATCAATTTTACTTAGTTTTCATGTGACTTTTTTTGCTCCAAGTCTTTGTTGTGTATATGGTGCTGGGGTTTGAACTCTCATACTTGTGCATGCCAGGCAAGCACCATAACCACTGACTCACTGCTCCAGTCCCTGACAATTCCTTTTTTAATGTTATTCTTTTGTTAACTGATTCGTTTGAATTTTCTAATTTTAATTTGTATTATACTTTATCTTCTATACATCTCTTCATGTTCCAACAACCCTTATTCACATCAAATATCTATCATATACTTTTCCTTTTTATTTGTTTAAATTTTATTTATATACTTCATTAGATGGTAAGTTATTTAGAGATAAGTAAGAGCACTACTTTGCTCTCTTATATGGTGTCACTCTTTGCACTACACAGTGTATGTCGCCTATTAAAAACCAATATTTATTGAAGAATTAATATATGAATGAGTGCTATCTTTTCATAACTTCCACAATAACAAGTTTCTACTTTCAAAATAAAATAACTAGTGTTCTATTACCTGAGTTCCCTTACCTTTCCCTTCCCCATTACATTATAATTTTATCCAGGATAAAATTTTAGTAACATACAATGTTAAAATAAAATAATGGAAATGGGAACATCTAATTCATTAAAAAATACATTTAGCAAAAAAAAAATCACTGTCATTTGGTGCATTTTTGCAAAATTTTAGCTGTTGTTTCTATGGTAATTCAGTGTAATCAAATACATCTTTAGAAACATTAGGTTATGTAAAGTAAAATGAAAGAAATATATACACATTTATAAGTCTATTTAGATACAGATCAATGTTAAAAGACTTTAATATGAAAAATGTTCCAAATTTTAAATATAAAGTTTCTGCACATGTGTGGCTTATTTTGCAGACTTGAATTTGACTTAATTTTCAAATTGACTAACAACAAATCCTCTAGTTCTTGTTTTAGCATGTTTTTCGCACATAAATAATTTGTAAAAATTTTCTTCTCCTTTTCCATCTGGGCCAACCATGATTTGCTTTCATCAGTAGATTATAGTAAAATTAACCTTTTTAAAGCTTTTATCTTAGGTCTTTGAATATTGCCAACTTCTGCTGCTGTTCTTTTAGAGATCAGTTGCCATGGTGTTAAAAAAAGTATTTAGCCATACTACTAAATGTTTAGTGATCATACGAATGAGAGGCAATCTTGTTATTTTCCAACAAGTCCCAGAAGAATGAGACAGTGAAGTGGCTCTGACCAACACTTTGTGTAGAGATGAACCACCCAGCTAAGCTTTTACAAAAGTTATAAAAATTTCTATTCAACTGAATCACAGGTAATATTAGATTATTGTAGTTTTGAATCATCATGTTTTGAGGCATTATGTTATGTAATAAGTGATTGTGGTATATCTATCAGGAAATGTTTTATATAATAGGATATATACTGAATAAGCCTCCAAGAAATTGGACAGATGTTTCTAGATCTACTGGATTCGAGATGATTAATAATTCTCAAATGTTATCTTTCTGATCTTTTATTTTTTTTAATTAGGTGGATATATAGTTACAATTGAGGGAGAAACATTATCAAACATTCAAGAACAAATGTATATATACATAGTTATCCAGGGCTAATGCCATGTCATGGATGTCCAGCTAGGGTTCTCCATGTTGCTGTTTCCCCCAGAAGAACCCCTGAGTTAAATGGATATCTCGTGGAGGTCAGAGATCTCCTTCTGAGATGATTCCCCCGTATTCCCACCCTGCAGTCTCCTAGGTGTTCTTCCTACACCCTCCCCCCACCCTGTCCTCCAGCCTACGCCTCCAAGTATCCTAGGGAGTCATCTCCCCGTTGCTTTAAGAAACATACAAGTTGAAGTTATTATTAGCTTAGCTGTTTAACATACTGCTTCCTGATGTATTCTAGCTTCCGCAGATGAGAGAAACCATTCAGCCCTTTAGTCTCTGAGATTGGGATACTTCACTTAGCATAATTCTTTCCATCTCCATCCATTTGATTTCAAAAGCCATAATATCATCTTCTCTAATGGCCGAGTAGTATTCCATTGCATACATGTACCAAAGTTTTTGTATCCACTTGTTGAGTGAGGGGCATCTGGGTTGGTTCCATAGTCTAACTATAGTAAATTGAGCTGCTATAAAAATTGATGAAGCCACATCACTATAATATGTTGATTCTAACTCTTTTGGGAAAATGACCAGAAGTGGGATAGCTGGGTCACAAGGTGGTTCCAGACCTAATTTTTTGAGGATTCTCCACACTGCTTTCCAGAGTGGCTGAACCAGTTTGCAGTCCCATCAGCAGTGTGACAGTGTTCCTCTTTTCCCACAGCCCCTCCAGCATCTGTTTTTGTTCAAATTTTTAATTTTTGCCACTCTAACAGGAGTGAGGTGGTATCTCATTGAAATTTTGATTTGCATTTTCCTTATAGCTAATGGAGCAATGTAATATACTCTACATCCTTTAAAAAGATGTTGGCAGAAGTTCATATGAGCTTGAAAAGGTCTGTATACAAATGTATACTATGTATAGAGACCATAGAATTAAACAGAAGTTTCCATGTTCTATCAATATCATTTAGGACCTGTTAATTTTCAGTGTAAGGGGAAAAAAAGTAGGACAATGTCTAATGTTAAATAATGGTTCTAAATAGAATTTTTCATCTTATATTATTTGATTTACTATTATTAAATTTTCTTTCATTGTTTAATGCCACTTATCCACATATGATGTCAATACTATTTATTGATCTGAGTAAGTTTAATAATAAAACTGAAACATCTAAGGTATCGGTAAAAGATTGATCTTAATTGAATCAGTTCAAATATTTTATTCCATCTATCACAAATATATATTCAATTCTTATGTTGTCTCATAATAATTATCTATTTTCATTTGTTTAATATAAGACAATATATTTTTCTAATATATTTTATTAGTGCATCATAGTTTCACATAATGTTGGAATTAGTTGTCACATATTCCTAGATACACACAATTCAACAATACAATTTGTTCAGTATCCCTCCAACATCCCTCCACCTCCCTCCTCCTTTTGATAAAACAGTTAAGATTATGTTTTGAATATATTTCTCCACTTTTGAGAATACCAATGAAGAAAGTGAAAAAATATATTCATTCCAACATGGTTGCATTATAATGGAAATATATATAAAAATTTTATGATTCACAAATTTTGACTTTCA
Organism: Aplodontia rufa; assembly: GCA_004027875.1. NCBI lineage: Eukaryota > Metazoa > Chordata > Mammalia > Rodentia > Aplodontiidae > Aplodontia > Aplodontia rufa. Next base: position 23,137 of record PVKS010003653.1, read on the forward strand.
TTCAAAGTACATTTCTCAGAAACTGACACTAATAACCAAACTGATGATACTTTATGAGTTTCTGTATAGGTGACAATAAAATCTGTATTAATTTTTCAAGTAAATTTCATGAAACACAATATCAAATACTTTAATCAAATCCAGATATGCTATGCTACGCTGTATTGCCAATATCTACTCAATTTCTTGGGCATGCCCTTTCATGCCTTTTGCTTCTCCAAGGTTTGCATCTAATATAAAACATGACTTGAAGGTAGATAACAAGTATATATTGTTAATGGAATTTTTCATTTTTTAAAAAAGGTGGTCAAGCACATTTTATCCTGACTTTAGGTAAAAAATACCTAAAATAATAGGTAATGTCATATAACATGTTCCATTACAAATATAGTAGAAAGTTTTATAGATAATGAAATTCTAAGCACTATTTGTTTTTATAAGTTTAGGCTATAAATGACAAACATTTACATTTGTATTTCAAATGTAAGATCTGTAACATTTGCTTTTATTTGAATGAAAATGCAAACTTCATGTTAAGATCAATATGTAATTTTGTCATATTAACTCAAAACAATCAAATAGCTCTTTTGGAGTAAGAGAACTAACAAACTAAAAATATGCAGGCTCTGATCTCTTGGAATTCTGTGCATTGCAGTCAAGACAAAAATTCTTTTATTTTTCCACAAGTAAAATGAGGAAAACTTAATCATTTTTTCTCTCAAAGTATATTTTCTCTTTAGTTTATGGCATTTAAATTACTGAGCATAAGAAATGTATCTTCAGTGATTCTCCCCTAATTAATATAACCTGGCGAACCTATGGGGGATTTGAAAATAGTTGACGAAATATCAAGACATCCTTTGGGGAAATAGACTAGAAAACTTTTATTGCTTCAGAGAAGTGTAAGAACCATATTTAACTCATTGAAGAGCCAAGCCAAAGGCACATTAATTCGGGTCCTGAAGAAACTAAAAGGACTAGAGTTTGAAAATGCAGTTTCATATCACAATAAAACACACACATGAACACAAACACGTACACACACACGCACACACATACCTCAAATATCAAGCAAAATTTTGATTATGTTTGTCTCAAGTGTCTGTAACATGTTGGATCTATAAAAAATGTTCTATTGAATTTTTTACATATCAAAATTTTATCTGTTGTGACAAATTAGGACCTGTTGCATGTGAAGATTGTTCAATGACTGTGTGAAACCCTCAAACACAGGAAGCCAAATGAAAGACACTTGTTCTCTTCATCTATTTATCTAAAAATAGATGGGGAATTAAATTCATTAATTTCATAATGATGAAGTATTAAAAATCTATAAGAATGTGGAACAACTTTTACAACTACCCAAAGGTCTTTTAAAAAAGGAAAATATTTGGGGTGTGACTATGAATCCTCACAGAAAACAAAGAAGTAATTTATGTGTTGATTGACACTCCAGCTACAGAGAAACAGTAATGATGCCCTTACAAAATGATTGCGGAGAGAGATAATGTGACAAATTCCTTTGAAATTTTTTTAAAATACATTCTTAAAATTAAATCCGCATAATTTTGTAAAGCAGCAATTTCTTTTTAATGAAATATAGTATTTTCTAACTAAACTGTGATAAACCACACCAAATTTAATTTTCATAATATTCTTTGACAAAAATTATTTCTGTCCTTTTTCATTTTGTTTTGTTTTAAGTTACACATTTTAGACATTTCCTTGTTTCCGTCTGAGAATTGGTGGTATGTCCTATATCACATGTAAACATGAATACCTGGTAGACTGAAGCAGCCTGATACAAAGTGATGGCTGCTAGGAAAAGTTATATATTTTCTCCAACTGAAGAATAATATAAATGTCTAGAATAATATAAATGTCTATACAATGAATTTTTCATTTAGGTGAAGAAACCACTGCAACAGAAGCTGAGAGGCAGGGATTACCATCGCCAACAGAAAGATTATTTAATAGTTATAAAGACCAAACATTCAATGATATTCAAAAAATGAGGAAATACATATAAAAGGAACAAAATCAAAATGTCTTCGTGACAGAAGAGATCAAGGTCACTATTGTAAACACTAAAAACAGTTGTGATAAAGAAATCTGAACATTGTAGACTTAGGGAGCTGGATCAGCTGTGAAAAAGTTTCTGCAAATCTAAGGAAGGCCTCTTTTTCAGTTGTCCCATCACCCTTTGACTCCAATTTATCTTAGAATAAGAGGCTGAATCTTAGATATTGGCTTGTTTGATTAATACAATCTTATCAACTCAAGACAGTTACTTCTCTGGCTGGATTGTTGGGTCAGTGGTAGAGTGCTTTACTGGCATGGGGGAGGACAAAGGTTCAAACCTCTGACTACATATAAAACCAAGTGGAGGAAAAACAAACACAAGATGAAAAAATGAAATTACCTCTCTGCTTTCTCTCTCACTCTTAGTCTCACTCACTTAAAAAAGAGAGAGAGAGAAAGAGGGAGAGAAAGCGATTTCTCAGTTTTGTAGTTTGAATGCTAAATGACGTACTTACCAAACTAGAATATAAAAAGTATAATAATACAATTCATTATATAATGGATAGCATAGAGGTTTAAAATATATATAATTGTTAAATTTTTTTAAAAGTTAAGCACACTTTAAAATTACTATTGAACAAATATGAATATGTGTACTTGTGTTTGAAGTTGGCTATTTTATTATAATGTATAATTTTAAGCTTATACACAGAAATATTAAAATTATAATAATCATGTATATTCAAGCAATATATTTATCTCCATGTGGCTAAGCATTCAAAATTTACTAACTGAGCATAAATATGGTAGAATCCCATATTTCATATTCAGCAGATGTGAAAACAATGCTAAATTGAAGATCCCATCTCCTTCACATTGTGTAAATATAGTCCTCTACAAAATATTTGTTGAAATTTTAAAGAAGTTTGATCATTGAACATCACCAAAATTAATTTGTATGCTAGGGAGCATCTTTTGTTTACTGGAGAAATTTCATGGGTTATAGCCCTTTGATATTAAGGTATTTCCATATTCTTTTAGTGGTTTCTCAGATAAGATTTTCAGTAAATATTGCAATTCTTACATTTTTATGTTCTACATAAAAAACATGAAAATAGTCTTATGTATTCTCTTCAAGGATTTAAAATATTTCTTTAATTTTTGCACAAATCTTCTGGGAGGTACAAGCAGCTTATTCAAGGCTTTGAAATTATTCACAAAATCATTTATTGATTTCTTTCTTAAAGGGTGCTAAAATTCTTCTTTCTCTTTTGATTGCTTCTTTTCCTCTGTTTTTGATTATTCCCTTGTTGGACAAGTTTTTCATGCTAAGAAACATAAGGCTATTTTTATCACAGAAGAATATGCATGATGATATAAAACATATTTCAATTTATTTAGCCTTTTTTGGGATAAAGTCCAATTACAGCTCTTATAGTATGCCCTAGTTAATATTACGCCTGTGTTAAACTTTCAAGATATGTTTTATGATAAAGAGCCATTTAAAGACTTTATCTTGTTAAGGCTGATTTTAAACTACTATTTTACTTACTATTTTCTTTTGCCAATTAGTCTTTACTATATAATCTGTGTACACATACAAATAACACACATTTAAAAATTATATTAAGCAAATGAAAACATTGCAAAAATAATTTGTCATCACCACTTGCATGTGTTATAATTGTTCATTATAACATGATAAAAATAAAATCATTTAAACCAACCACTGCAGTAAATTTTATTACTTTTTCCATTTATTATGTAATTATTTTTTCACTTTGTAACAAGACTTTTTATTCTATTGTGCTTCTATGAATATGTAAATCTAATTAACACTGGATACTATAAAATTTTAAACTTTAATAGTGAATCTTGAATATTTTGTGCTAGCAAAATATGTTCAATTTTAAGGGCAGGTCCTTAAGACAAGTAATATATTTATTGACTTATTTAAATTATTAAATTTGTTTTATTTGATACATAAAAACATACAAATTGTAAATATTTATGAAGTAGCAAGTGACATTTACATGTTTATGTATATATTACATAATATTTACATCAGATTAAATATGGCTATCCCCTCATCAAGTCTTTATAGTGAAAATACTCAATATCATTTATTTTAGCTCTTCAAACATACATTATATTATCATTACATATAGTCGCCCTACTCTGAATAGCACACCAAAGCATCTTCCTGTTACCCAACTATAACTTCATGACTCATTGATCATAGATCTCTTCTTTTTTGCTTTTAAATGCTTCTTTGCCAAGATAAATTGACTGGAATGTAGGACTTGTCCTTAGTGAAATAACTTTCTGTCATTTATATAATTTATGTCTTGAATCACATTTCACCCTCCCTCCCAAAAATAAAAGAAATTTTCTTTCTTTTCATTCATTTGCAAGTGTGTCTCTTTTAGTGGATAATTATTGATAATGCATCATTTGTCTTATGGGACCTTATATATGAGATATAGAAGAAAGATCTTTATTAAAGCAGGAGAATGACAAAAATTTCATATTGATTGACTCAGAAAATATAATAGATTTTATTTGCAACTAAACTATAGAGGACACTGACAAAACCTATGCTTTGGAATTTTGTTAAAAAATGATTTCATGTATAATGATCTGTTCTCCATTTAATTATATTAATACATTTTATGCATTATTGACTGTGGACTTACAAATATTTGACTGATTATTTTTGAAAGCGTATGCAATAACTTGGGGTTAAAAATAACAGGAGAGTTTAAGAGACACAATAATTTTGGTTGAAACTGACATTAGTTTTAAATTAAGAAAGCCAAGAAGATTGGGTTGATACAGACTTTTCCTTAAAGTCTTAAATAAATAACGCAATTTTAATCTTATTAGATTCAAAAAACTTATGCTGATTCCCTCAAAAATAAATGTCTTTCAATAGGGGGGGACATTTTCTAATGATTCTACCATTACCTTGTTCAAATATGCTCTCATAAAAGATTTTTATAAATGCTAATGTGCATTACTTGTGGTATTTTCAAATATAGATCTCTGTCAAAAAATTGTACTTAGACTTAAATTACAGCTTATTTATTACTTGAGTTTAAAATTGCTCATAAATAATAAGCCACTCTTCAAAACTAATCACTTGTTGAAAAAATTGTATGGTTTATTACTAGTTGATGACATACAGTATAGGATTTGTTTGACCTTAGACAAGGAAAAGATATGCCAAAGCATAAGATGTCACACAATGATTTCAATAGTAGCTCCACTTCCCCCACTGTCCCCATGTAATGATAATTCAGAAGGGGTAGTGCTCCATGTTTAAGTGGCACTAAATGTTCTTTAACTTATTTCTTGGTCAAAATCATTCAGTGAGACCTATAATCTCCCAGATTTGCAAATTAAAATTCCAAATCTCACATACTTCAAGTCTACATAAACTTAGTCATTACTATTTATAATTTACTGTGGATATTCTATCTTGTAGATCAAAAAGATTTAGAATGTAGTTAAAGAAATAAAAGTATATTGTAGAACAATTAAGTTTTGCTAATCAGTACAAGACAGGCATGTCTTGTCTTTTGTTGTTGTTGTTGTTGTTACTTGTTTTAATATTTTCTTAACCCTTCTGCAAGATTATTTTCTCCTTGCCTGAATTTCATATTAGAAATCATTGATAATAAATGAATAAAATCAAAGGAATTTTCTAAAAGTCAAATTGACTGTTTCTGAAAATAAGGAAAAGAGAAATTATAATCATATCCTACATAGCTTATTATAGATGCATGTTTCAAAACCTTATCCCTATGCAGTCCAAAGTATTTTGCTAATTTATTCACTCACCTATATTTATTGTACACCTGTTTTATTTCAAATATTTCTGTTAGTGTTACCTGGAGGTATATGATAAAAAGCATACCCTTCAATAAAATAAAAAATAAGAGAAATTCAAAACTAATATATTCCAAAATAAAACAAACAAAACAAGACATAACTCTGTGTTACTTGAATTATTTCTTTTTCCTTTTCTTCTTCTTTTTTAAATAATACCAGCAATTGAAACCATGGGCACTTAACCCCTGAGTAATAGCCTCAATCCTTTTTTATTTATTTATTTTTTAAATTTCGCTACAGGATCTCACTAATAGATCTCCATGTCTAAAAGTTAGAACAACCTTTGTCAGGAGGTAAATAGCAGTCTGAAGGGAAGAGTGGTTGATAAATTTACTTAAGAAATCACAGTACTGGATACCTATCTGACTGCAGATACAAACTATTTTTTTCTTCAATAATCCTTAATTAAAAATCAAAAGAGGAGACACAGGAGCTGCTGGAATACACCCCAGCAGGCCTTTTTGCATGGATGGATCCTCAGATCTGTGCCCATATCTAGCAGGCCACAGCGGCCCAGGACCCCCACTGAAGCTGACCCCAGCAGGCTTCTCCATGCCTATGGTGGTCTCAGCTCTATGACCTACAGCCACACAAGACACCCCTGCATAGGAATTGCACTGGAGCCTAAACCAGAAGCCTCTGTGCTAGTTGAACCAGGCCTTAGGACAAGGGCTTTCAGGCACAGTAATCCTTCAGTCCCAAACCAATCAGCAGCCCTGCACATAGCCATCCAGACATAGCCCATTCCTCCCAGGTCCGTGTACATCAGGCCCATACCTACTGCCAAAGATCCCAGGTCCTGTTGCTATGTTCAGAGGCCCCAATCAGTCCAAACATGAGACATTAGGACCAAACAAAGCACCCTAGCTCTATGCATATACAAACCAACAGACTGCAATGCAACCTGAATAGAATTCTAATCAGTGCTCTGGGGCCCAGATACAGCCAAATGAGGTTACAGGCTGAAGCAGCTTTCTGGAAGAAAGTGGTCATAGGAGGGTAGTGTCTGACCCAATCCTTGTACCTGCAAAGAAGTAGTACCTTAAAACCTGCCTAACTTCACTACAGGGAAACTCTATTCAAAGATCCAGAAGAAGATTACAAAAGTTAGGAATGAAAATAGAAAAGGTTCACTAAAACCCATAACTCCCCAGCCTAGGAACAGATAGGCAATGAGATGAAAATCTAGAAATAATTATCAATGACCTGGTTACTAAAAGGTAAAAATTAACTAAAAGAAGAATCAATGAAGAGACTGAGAAAACTCAGACATGAAAAACACTATTATCAAAGAAATAGACATACTGAAAAATGAGGTAAAGGAGCTTAAACTTTCTGTCAATCACATCAGAACAACAGTGGAAGAACTGAATAATAGACTAACCTCTATAGAAAATAGAACCTCAGCTCTGGAAGAAAGAAATTCCAACAATGGTGATAGGCAGAATAAGCCTGAACATGCAGATAACAAAAGAGAAAAAAAAAAGCTCACAGAACATGAGCACAATTTTCAAAATGTCTGGGATGAAATCAGAAGAAACAATCTAAGAGTAATTTGGACACAGGAAGAAATCAAAAGCAAGCAAAAGTTATAAAGAAGATTTTCAATGAAATAGTCAAAGAAAATTTTCCCATATCAAAATAGAGCATGAAATGCTCATTGGAGAAGTATATCCCCAATAGGCATAATCAAAGGAGAAGTTCATTGAGATGTATCATATTCAAAATTTGTAACAGGGATATCAAACAAAGAATATTAAAAGCAGCAAGAGAAAATCACAAAATCACATTCAGAGGCTAAGCAATAAGGATCACATCTGACTTTACAGCATCTGACTCTAGAAGCAAGAAGATCATGGAAGAAGATCTTTCAATCTCTTAATGACGACAACATATAGGCAAGAATACTATATGCAGTAAAATTCAGCTTCAAATTTGATGGAGAAATTACATTTCATGATAAAATCAAATCATTCATAAGCAGAAAACCAACATTACATGAAATCTTCAAAGATAAACTCCAAATAGAAGAGCAATTAAACATTCCTCAAAACCCCAAAGAAATTCAATAAAAGTGCACACTATCAAAAGACATCCAAGAAAGCACAGAGCTTCTCTAATAAATCATGATAAACAACAACAACATAACTATATTAACATTGAATGTGAGTGGTCTCAACACACCAATCAAAAGACACAGAGTAGCAGATTGGATCAAAAACAAAAATTCAACAATATGCTGCTTACAGGAGACCCACCTCACAGCCAATGACATCCACAGATTGAGGGTGACAGGAAAAATCTACCAGGTGTATGGCCCAAGAGAGCAAATGGGGGTTGCAATTCTTATATACAACAAAGTAGATTTCAAACATAAATTAATCAGAAGAGGTAAAGAGGGTTACTACATCATAGTAAAGGGAAAAATACAGCAGGAGGATGTAACCATAGCAAATATGTACTCTCCAAACAAAATTTGCTCCTAAATGTGTGCAAAAATTACTCCTTGACAAAAAACCACTTCTGGACCTCAACAGGGTAATACTGGGACACATCAATATTTCTCTAACACCAATTGAGAGATTGTCAAAGAAAAAAACAAAAAAGAAAAACATAAAACAAATGGACTTAACAGATATGTATAGAATATTCCACCACAAATTGGCTGCATATACATTCTCACCACCTCATGGATCCTTCCCCCAAATAGACCATATTCTAGTTCACAAAGGAAATTTCAGAAATATTAAAAAAAATCATCCCAACTATCCTATCAGACCATGATGATATGACCCTAGCAATTATCATCAAAAATCATAACACCCATATACATGGAGATCGAACAATACCCTATTGAATGAAGAATGGATCTAAAAAGACAGGAAAGCAGAAATCAAGGAATTCTTGAAAGAGATTGAGAATGAAGACCCAACATATCACAACCTTAAGGATAGCCTGAAATCATTCCTAAGGGGAAAATTTGTAGCACTGAGTGCCTAAATTAAAAACCAGGAAAGATCTCAAATCAATAAACTTATGCTCCATCTCAAATCCCTACAAAAAGAAGAACAATCTAAGCCCAAAGCAAGCAAAAGACAGGAAATAATCAAGATCTGAGCTATCGATAATGAATCTGAGAAAAAAAAACAATAAAAAATGAACTAAACAAAGAACTGGTTCTTTGAAAAAATAAATAAAATTGATAGACCTCTAGCTATCTAATTAAAAAAATGAAGAGTATCAAGACAAAGCAACAAAATCTCCAATGAAAGGGGAGTAATCACCACTGTCCCTACAGAAATCAGATTATAGAACAGATTTTTAAAAGTTATACTTCTCTAAATTAAATAATCTGGAAGACATGGACAAATTTCCAGACTCATACAACATGCCCAAATTGTAGCAGGATGATATTGAAATCTTAAACAGCCCAATAACAGGCACTGAAGTCCATATAGCAAATAAAAGCCTTCCAAAGGGGAAAAGCCCAGGACCAGATGGATTCCCTGCTGAGTATTACCACACCTCTGAGGAGGAGCTAACACCACTCTTTATTAATTTATTGCAAGAAAATGAAAAGGAGGGAAATCTCCCAAACACTTTTTATGAGGCAACTATAACTCTGATACCAAAGCCCAACAAAGATACATAAACAAAAATTATAGAAAAATATCTCTAATAAACATTGATGCAAAAATCCTAAATAAAATTCTACCAAACCGCACTCAAAAACTCATCAAGAAGATAATTCATCACAATCAAGTGGACTTCATTCTAGTATGCAGGGCTGGTTCAACATGTGCAAATCAATAAATGTGATTCATCACATAAACAGAATTAAGGACAAAAACCACAGGATCATCTCAATTGATACAGAAAAATCTTCAATAAAATCCAGCATTCATTTATGCTCAAAACCTTAAAGTAGATAGGGATCAAAGGAACTTACTTTAACTTTGTAAAGGCCATATCTGGCTAACCCTCAGCTAGTATAACACTAAACAGAGAAAAGCTGAGAGCATTTCCACTCAGGAACAAGACAATACTTCCAACTTTTATAACTTTTATTCAATATAGTCTTCACAACCCTACCTGGTGCCATCAGGCAAGAGAAGCAAAGGGATACAAAAAGGAAGAGAGGAAGTTAAAATATTCTTTTTTGCTGATGACATGATCCTTTATCTAGAAGATCCAAAAAAACTGCACGAGAAAACACCTTGAGTTTATAACAGATTGGGCAAAGTGGCAGAGCACAAGATCAACACCCATAAATCAATAGCTTTCCTATATGCCAACAATAACTGGGCAGAAGAATGTATCAGGAAATAGATCCCATTCACAATATCCTCAAAAAATACTTGGGAATTTTTCTGGAAAGGGAAGTAAAAATCTCTACAAGGAAAATGATTGAACACTGAATAAAAAAGCTGAAGAAGATATGAGAAGACTGAATGACATTCTGCGCTCTTGGTAAAGCAGAATTAATATAATTAAAATGGCCATTCTGCCAAAAATGCTATTCAATGCAATTCTCATTAAAATACCAATGTAATTCTTTACAGGTATCATTAAAGCAAGTCTCAAGTTCATCTGGAACACGAAACCCAGAATATCTAAAACATTACTTAGCAAGAATGACGAAGCAGGTGGGTTTGTAATACCAGATTAAAACCTATGCTATAGAGCTATAGTAACAAAAAGAGCATGGCTCTGGTATCAAAATAGAAATGAATGCCAATAGCATAGAATAGAATACTCTTTAAATATCTGATTTTTGACAAAGGGGGTCAAATATTACATGGAGGGATGACAGCCTATTCCACAAATGGTGTTGGACAAACTGGACAGGCATTTGCAAGAAGTTGAAATTAGATCCTTATCTCTCACATTGCACAATAATCAAATCAAAATGGATCCTGGAACTAGAATTTAAATCAGCTTCCATATAACTGTTGGAAGAAAACTTAGGACCAACAATCAAGCAAAGACTTTCTCAGTAAGAATCCTAAAGTGAAAGAATTAAAGTAAAAAATCAATGAGTGGGATGACATTAAACTAAAAAGCTTCTGATCAGCCAAGTTTTGGTCAAAACTGTCAAAAGATAACCTACTGGGGAGATAATCATGGCCTATGATTCCTCTGATAGGGGACTAAAATCTAAAATTTACAAAATACTCAAAAAACTTAACATCAAAAACATAAACAACCCAATCAACAAATGGGCCAGAGAGCTAAACAGAAACTTCTCAACAGAGAGCTTTGAACAAGCCAAAGAATACATGAGAAAGTGTTCTAAATCACTAGTAATTAGAGAAATGCAAATCAAAACAATCTTAAAATTTCACCTTACTCCAGTCAGATTGGCAAAGATGAATATTATAAACAGTAACAGATGCTAGAGAGGTTGTGGGAAAAGAAGAACATTAGCACACTGTTGGTGGAATTGCAAATGGGTACAACCACTATGGAAAGCACTGTGGAGATACCTCAAAAAATTAGGGATGAATCCACCATATGACCCAGCTATTCCTTCTCTGGGTATTTTCCCAGAAAGTTAGAATCAGTACATTACAGGGACACAGCAAAATCAATTTTCATAGCAGCTCAATTTACAATAGCTAATTTATAGACTCAGTCCAGATGCCCCTCACTGGATGAATGGATCTGAAAGCTGTGGTATATATATATATATACAATGGAGTTCTACTCAGCTATTAGAAACAATGATATTGCAACATTTGAAAGCAAATGAATGGTAATGGAAGAAATCATGCTAAGTGAAGTCAGCCAAACCTAGAGAGTCAAGAGTGAAATGTTTTCACTCATTTGTGGAGGCTGGAGCTAAACCCAGGTGTGGGTGAAAGGTAGTTACATTCATGCGTTAGACCCACCAAGGGCAGGGAAACACACAGTCCAAGGGAACCATAGTCATGTAGGGTGGGAGGGGGAAGGTAGACATAGAAGGATGGGACAGAGAGAGAAAATAGGGTGGGATCCAGGGAAACATGAAACAATGTAGCATACATTTTACACCCTGATAAATCAAATATTATGTACATAAGCAATTAATTATATAAAATTCACAATATATATACATGTATATATATATTCAATTATACTCATTAGGGGTATATTATAGAAGAATTATTAGATGGGTGGGACAATGTGGGGATAATTACCATCTATGATCAAATGCATAGCACATTGTTATTTTATATGGATTTATAACTGTAAAGCTATTCAATTCTTAATAAAACAATCTATTAAGTGAAAAAATGGTATTTATAATACCCACATATTTTTGTGTCTTTTAAAAAATCATTTACTTCATAGAGTAAAAGTTGTATTTATGTTTCTCACAAACCTTAGCAGAAATATACCATGTTCCTCACATCATAGTGTCTTAAACATTGGAGTTTATTTGCATGGATTGAAGTATGCTCTTATTCTCTAAGTAGTTCAGTTATATTTTAGAGTTTTGTTTTGAAACTATTATGATAGAGGATGGATCAACTAAGGCTGTAAAATATTCAATTTGAAAGGAGGTATTAGAAGTGTAATAAGGCACAATATACTTGCTCAGCTCTACTCTTCAGTAAATATTGAAAAATTCTTATACCTGTTGAAAAAGTTGTCTTCCCTAAGCCCTCTTTGCCAAAGTAATATTGTTGCTCTCCCTTCACTTCAACCCATTCCTAGAATCTAGAAATTCAAAGGTTAATGTTTGGCACAGCATGAGACATATTAGTTATTTTTCTGTCTCTTCTATTTCTGAAAAGGTTTTTCCTGTAATTGATTAACTATTTTATAGCCCTCTTTCCCCCATGAGCTTTGACATTCATTGTTGGGGCAAATACAAATTATATAAGAACAATAAAATTTAGAGTTGCATATGGTCTTTTATTCATCCACTTGGATCTTGTGATCAAAAAAATTAATAGATATTGGTCTGTATTTTAACATTGCTTAAAATGATAAAAGAATCAATGTGAATTCAGAACAATTGGAGCTAATTGATTAATTTTCTGCAATTTTCAGAATCACTAAAAATAAGCAATTAAAACTCTATCAAATGACAAAAATATTGTAATGATTGAAAAAAAGACCCAGAAATTTGTGTATTTATAAAAGTGTAGAGATAGATATACATTTCTATATGTTATGAACACATAGAAAAGTGAAACATCATCATGGTTATTATTGCATATATGTGAAGTGTATATTGTAGGAGAACAGGAAAAACAATAAAAGAGGAAATAGAAAAATATAATAAATAGTCTTAGAAACTTGCAACATGGATGATGCTATTTATGTGAAAGTGTGTGTGTGTGTGTATGTTTGTAGATGGGTGAGTGCGTGCATGCTTATGAGATGATGATGTTAACTATGGCTCCTGACATGGGTAGGTCCATTATTTGTCAAAGTAAAGAAAAACAATATTATAGATTATAGCACTTTCACCGTTAGGAAAAATCTATGAATGAGTGTTTTATCAAGATATGTGCATGGATTTAAATCTATGAACAAAGAAAATGAAAATGAAACACAAAATATGCTTATAATAGTTATCATAAAGTGGGTGTTGGTAATAGTATAGAGAAAATTACTAGAAAATTACAAAAATTTTAACAATTCAATTAATTTCATAGAATTTAGCATATTTTGTGCTTCATTTTCATTTTCTTTGTTCATATATTTAAATTCATGTGCACATCTTGATAAAACACACAAATTATTGATTATGGGAAAGTATTTAAGAACATATGCAACAAAGGACTTTTATTTTTATTTATTTTTTTTTAAAGAGAGAAACAACTTTATTTAGGTTTTCACATGGCCTTAGTTGCTCCAACACTTAGTTGTGTACGTGGTGCTGGGGTTTGAACCCGGGTCCTTGTGCTTGCCAGGCAAGCGCCGAAACCGCTGAGCCACCACTCCAGCCCCAACAAAGGATTTTTAACTAGAATATATAAAATAATTTCAAAACTCAACACTAAAACAAACCAACCATCCCATTAAAAAATGGCTAAGGGTCATGGACAGACATTTTACTAATGAGGATAGACATGTGACAAATAAGCAAAATGAAGAAAAACATTCATCATCATAACCTTTAGAAAAATGCAAATTAAAACTACTATTACATGTCACCATTATCCTATAAGAATGTTTAACATATAAAATAATTTTTCATCAAACATTTGAGGAAATACTCTGAAATTGGTTCACTAATGTATTGTTAGAGGGAATATAAAAGTAAACAAACACTGAAGAAAAAGAGTTTGATAGTTTCTTTTAAAAGTAAAAATGAATTTACCTTAAGACCCACTGATTGCACTCTTCATCAAGTATCTTAAAATAATATGAAATGTATTTACATAATAAAATTCAAAAACAAATGTACATAGTGGCTTAATAGTATTAGCAATAAACTGGAAACTCCCCAAATGTGCCTCAGTGGTGAATGGTTAAGCAACACATAGTACATTCATGCAATGAGAAACTGCTCTGTAGTACAGAGGAACAAATTATTGATGCACACAACTTGTATGAAGTTCAGAGAGATCCTGCTAAATGAACAATAACTGATGTAAAAGATACGTACTGATCCAGGCACTGTGATGCACACCTGTAATCCCCATGAATTGGGAGGCTAAGGCAGGAGGGTGGTTAGTTCAAAGCCAGCCCCAGCAACTTAATGAGACTCTAAGCAACTTAACATGATCCTGTCTAAAAATAAAATACAAGAAGTGCTGGGGATGTGGCTCAAAAGTTAAATGTACCGGTGTTCAAGCCTTGGTACTGGAAAAAAAAGCAAAAAAAAAAAAAAAAAAAAAAAGAATACAGACTGCATGATTACATACTTATAAAGCAATAATATCATTAAGGGGAAAAAAAAGCATAGATCATTGTTTGGCTAGGGATTGAGAAGGGGAAGAGCATGGTTATAAAGAGGTAACATGGTGAAATCTTGGGATGAGGCTAAAGTTATATAAGCTGATTTTGGTAGTGGTTATATGAAGCCTCATCTGTGTTTAAATCACATAGAGCTACACACACACACACACACACTCTCTCTCTCTCTCAAAAAAACAGAAAACAAGTGCATGTAAAATTAACGACATTTGAATAAACTTTGTGTCAGTTTCCTAGACTTAACAATGTACCATGATTATGAATCATGGTCACATTGAATAAAGCAAGAGAACAGATTTACTGGACAGACACAATTTTCTGTAAAATCCATAATTATTTTAAAATATAAAGCTAAAAGTTAAAATTTTCCAGAATCTTGGAATTAAATTTGTTTTGTTTCATTCTTTTGTGGCATTGTATGAAGCTAAGGTCTTCATTGGATAACTTCTTTTAACTTTCTACAGCAATGGATGTTTCTGTATTAATCAGTATTATGTTGAAAGCCAACACAATATTTATGGAGAGAAATGAATTATTATTTACATATAACAAATAACAAATATACCTATTCTGTTTTAAACCAATGCATTCTAGTGTGAACCAAGGAGAAGATGGAATTCTACATACATTGGAGACTACCTGAAAAGCCAATGTGCATATTTATGTAAGAAAGAGAGGAAGCTGTGTCCACCATCATTCTGAGTCTTCTTAGAAACACATTGAGAATGATTCTAGGTTCTTAACTGTAATTATTTATATTGTAAAAGTGTTTTTACCAGAGGAAGAGGAAATCAGTCTGTGATTATATAATGTAGAAATATAACTCTAGGGATATTTAACATGTAGCTAATTAGTCATAAGTTAACTTTAAGGGTTTAATTTTACAGCAAGTGGCAAATTTTAATAAAATTTTCTCATAAAATCCTACATTTATTTTTAATAAAACTTTTAATATTTTCATTAATTTTGGCTTTTTTCCTAATTAGCCCTGAAAGAAAATATGTTCATATATGTACCTGAAGATGTTGAGCAACTTTTCCTTTGATTTTTTAGAGAGATCAAGATTATTACCCATAAATTTATATATCAATTTCAATAACCTTTAAGAAATTCAACAGTTTTATTGTAGAACCCAGTAAATAATTGAAAGACTTGTGTCAATTGCTCACCAAAGTGAACTGAAGCACTTCTTCTTGCAATAGATGCAGAACTATAGTGTCATAAATGGATAGTTTCATCAAATTCTGGTTAGAAAAGTATTGTACTAATTTTGTAAATTGACTTTACAGAACACTTTTTAAAATAATATCTACTTTAACTTCAAAAAGAAAAAACAAAAATGCTATTCATAGTTTCTTGGAGATTTATTAAAAGGACTAAAATTAATATTTCCAACATAGTTCTTATTTATTACTTTTCATGCTTCCTCTACAAACTAAAGGACTAACTTTTAAGTGTGTGCACAGGATTGTAAACCATATTTATTTGTTAGCTTTCACAACATCAAACCAATTTCCCTGATTGTACATGCAACTCCCAAGACTTGTGTAAGAAAGTTTAGGAATAGTTATAGAAAGTTTGTTAAGCAATTTAAACAGGCTGAGACTTGTATATATTTATTTAATGTGTATACTCATATTTATGCAACTGATATGTATGATAATTATTGATTAAACCCAAAGAAGACAGCATGAATATAAAGTAATTTGCCTAAAATTTCTCTTGAAGCAGAATTGCCAGAAAAGAAATAAATTGCATATAGTTATTATGTTCAAAAATCTTTTATCATATAATAGAATGATACATTCTAGTCTAAATAAATTTGCATACACAGGAAAGGTACAGATATGAGCCTAAGAATTTTTTTTCATGAAGGACAGTAAGGGAGGGATGAGAGAAAGAAATGGTTGTTGTTGTTGTTGTAGTTTTAAATTTTATCCTCTGGCTTTTGTTTGTCCTCCACATAGTTACGTACGGGATGCTGGGGATTGAACCTAGGTCCTCACACATGCAAGGCTAGCGCTCTACTGCTGAGCCACTGCTGTAGCCCAAATCTGAAAATTCTAATAATTGATATCATTTATGGTCTAATTTATAAAAATGATTATCATTCATAACGTTTAAAATCATCCTTAAATTCCAGATATGCATGTACATGTGGTATATGAAGTTGTGAAGTACATCATGGAAACATGCATGAATTGAAATTTGTACTAAATTGGTAAAAAATGATATAATTATTGCAATCATCAACTTGTATACCTCATAATAAATTGTGAGGTCTACCTGGTTTTGCTCTAAATGTTGTATATTGCATACAATATAAAGAGCAATTATAGACATTTCAGCTGAAAGGACACTGGATAGACAGACATTAACTATTCACGTTCTGATTTCAGCAGAGATACGCAGTTTGTTAGATAAGTTGAAGGAAAACAATATTATTTGATTCTGCTGAATGATGTTATATAGGATTTAATTTTCAGTAAATCAGAGTACTGTGAACCATATTTATATAAAAGTAAATGGCCACTTTGTTTCCTATTTCTCTAGAGATTCAGTTGAACTTTTACCCTAGATTATGTTTATATTAATTTCTCTTGTTTTTGTGATTGTAGCTATTACGAATGGTTATATCACCATTGTCATTATTATCATTAAAAATGCTAATATTCTTAAATATATTAATGCATTTTACACATTTGTCAAAATAGAGATTAAAATACACAGATGTGCATTTGTTTAATGTTTTTAATTTTTTATACTAGGTATTGAACACAGAAGTGCTTAACTACTGAAAGATATCCACAACACTTTTTTTTTTCATTTAATTTTGAGACAGGATCTCACTAAATTGCTTAGAGCCTTCCTAAGTTACTCAGGCTGGCTTTGAACTTGGTGATTCTCCTGCCTCAGCCTTCTGAGCCCTGGGATTACAGGAGTGTGTCACCATAGCCAAATTGTTCAATTTTTTAACCCTCTCTTTTAGACCTATACTTTGCTTAATTGAATATGTATACTATGTGAACATGCATGTAAGTTTTGTGTCTATGAATAAATTTTCATAGTTATAGTGAGAAGGAGGCATATAGAAATAGCTGAGGGAATCTACAACATTCATTAGCACATATTGCTTATTGGGTGGAAGAGGAAACTTAAAAATACTTCCTTATAAAGTCCTGGTCATCATGTCATGATAGTTTATCTTCCTCAAGCTAATGTCAATAGTAGATTTGGGTTTTACTATTTTACATTATTTTTTTTCTGAAATGAACATTTTGCAAATCAGTCATTTTTTAAAAATTTTGCAATAATGTCAAATAAAATTGTTAGCATTTTTATTTCCATTTGGATTCCATTTCATTTAATTTGTAGTAAAAATAAAATTATTAACAATATTTTCCCAGAAATATCAGCTATAATAGAATGAATTTATATATAATAATTTTGAGAATTAGTTTAGCAGATATGAAAGTTTATTTATATTTGTTTGAGCCAATAATTATAATGTGATAATTCTATTTAAGTAAAACTATCCTTATGCATTCTTTACTTTCAGGTTAGTTAATTACTAATCTCTCCACTTTAGTAACAAACTAACAAACAAAAAAATGCATACATTTTATAAAATATTTGTACACAACTATGTTCTGATTTCATAATTATGGGGCAAAAGTAAAGATGTGGATTAACAGATATTTTTAGTTATCTATGTCACATTACTTTTTCAATTGAAGTCCCATATGTGTGGAGAACACTAAAGATCTTTTAAATAACCAATTTTATGCTGAGTTTGAAAGCATTTGACTTTAATCCCAGTGACTGGGAAGACTGAGGCAGGAGTATGAAGAATTCAAGGCCAATCTCATCAATTTAGTGAGATCCTCTATTAAGGAAAAAGATTAAGAAGCACTAGGGATGTAGGTTAGTGATAGAAAGCTCTGAGGTCCGACCCTAGACAACAATAACAAAAAAGGCTAAAGATGTAGCTCAACGGTTAAGTAACCCTGGATTCTATCCATAGTACTGCAAATAAATAAACAAACAAATAAATAAGATCTATTTTTTAATTGTCTAATGACATTCGTAACCAGTTTTCTTCATATTTCTCTGCTTTTCTGAAACTATTGTTTTTACTTATTTGTTCAAGTTTGAATTCAAATTAGCTGCACTTAATTTATTTGGCCAATATGCCCATTAATCTCTTTTTATCTATACTGCTCACCTTTTTCTCACGTCTTCAACTTTATAATGACAATTTTCTTTTTTTAATGTATATTATATTAAAACTGAATGTAATAGGGGCTGGAGAAGTGGCTCAGTGGTTACGTGCTGACCTGGCATGTTCAAATATTAGGGTTTGCACCCTAGCACCACATATACAACTAAGGGTCAGAGCAATGAAAACCAGATGAAAAACTAAATAAAATTCATTCTCTCTCTCTTTCTCTTTCTTTCTCTCTCTCTCTCTCTGAATTTAGTAAAGATGATCAATGCATTTGCCTAAAATATACCATGTAAAAAGGAATGTCATTCTTTTTTTTAAATAGGTAAACTTTTTATAATGTGTTTTCTTTCCATTGTGTGAATTTGCAGTCATTCAATGAAGCTTATTAGAAAAATTCTACAGAATATTTTTATCAGCTAGGTAAAATCTCCACAACTAATTTCAGTTTCCTACATTTTGAAGGAGACGCAAAACATTTCATATTTTTAGAGGTATTTTTAGAATTGGCTATATTTAAAGATGCACTGTAATCCTAATCTTAAAAAAGGATAAAGTGTTTAGAATTTCTTTTGCACTCATTTAAATTTTTAATACTTCAGAAACATTTCTCATGTTGGAAATTTTATGTCAAAAAACTATAGTTTAATTTTTTATAATGCTGTAGATTTGATTGTCAACCAAGATTTTATCAGTATACTTCATATACTTAGCACATAGCACCAAATGTGAATTTCTGTAATTTTTTTAGAGGACCACATTAGGCTGCATGACTATAAACTGGGGTTCAGCTCAGGAGACACTTTCACTAGTATATTACCTTAATCCATTTGTAAATTTCAGGGTACTCTTCTGCAGTCTATAGATCATCACCTGACATTTCTGTACACAGCTATAAAGCTGTACAAACAATTCAATGCTGTTTAAAACTGCACCTCAGACTTTAATATATTTTTTCTATGTACACAAACTTAAGAGTGTTAAAAGTTTGAGAGAGAAAACTTCTAGGTCATCTTGTCTCTCTCTGTTCCAATATGGATTGTTCCAGGCAATATATTCTTAAATATTCTGTCTCACAGTGATTTTAAATGATTCAGCTGAGAGAACTTCTGTTCCTTCCCCTGGGATCCCATTCAGCAATCTCACACACTTCAGTGGAAACCTGTTTCACATGCTCAGGGTTTCATCTCTTCCCTTTTGCTACACTTTGTTGAACTTGGTGTTGGAATGCTGCTTTGTTATGTTGTCCTTCAAATATCAGGCGCATCTCTGCGGCCACAACAGTTTTTTAAATACCTGGGAAGGAAAATCATTACTTCCAAAATTAACAAAGTGCATTGTGACATAAAATATTTAATAATACTGTAGAAAATTTTTAAAAAATAACTTCATTTTAAGTTCAATAAA
Organism: Aplodontia rufa; assembly: GCA_004027875.1. NCBI lineage: Eukaryota > Metazoa > Chordata > Mammalia > Rodentia > Aplodontiidae > Aplodontia > Aplodontia rufa. The sequence continues at coordinate 43,601 of PVKS010003653.1, forward strand.
GAAATTGAACACTCTAGTGAGATACAATCATGCATCACTTCAAAACAGACACATTTTGAAGAATGCATTTTTTTCTTTTTCTCTTTTTTGGTAATGCGGATTGAACCCAAAATCATTTAACTATTGAGCCACATCCCAGCTGCTAAGGGCCTTACTAAGTTGCTGAAGCTGGCTTTGAACTTGCAATCCTCCTGCATCAATGTCCCCAGTTATGCCACTACAACCAGCAAGAGAGGAGTTTTTGAAAAAAAATTCTTTAGTTGAGGATGATTTACTCTGCACTGTTGTACAAAATATGCAGACACACCGTCCCAAATATCAAGCCAATCTTTCTTTCATCACAGCCTAAAAGGACCCTTTATATAATCTAAGAATATGCTAAAGACTAATCAGAGAAAACCTCAACTTTTATTATTTTTAGTAAAATAATCTGAATATATTCACATTATATTTCTACTAGAAGTTCATCAGACTATCTGCTAAGGTAATCGGATTCCTCCTAAAAGTATCAGCCTTCTTTAAAACATTTAAATGATATGATGACAGAAGACTTCCATGTATAAGAAATTTGCTCCTCACTTGCATATTTTAAACACATGCATATAAGTAATACTACGTCATTTCAAAGCCTTTTTCTATTCATTCAGTTCCATTGAAAAAAAGAAGTCTGGGGGAAGATAGTTATGTTCATGATAGACAGCAAGAGTAACAAAAGTAAAATTTAATCCCAATACATTTTTAAAGAAATATCACCTCTATCTTAAATATCATTGAAAATATGTTTAAACATTAAAATTTCAGTTTCAATCAAATTCATTTCCTACTTTATCTTAATAAAATTTTTTTTGGTCCATGAAACATTGAATTTAAACCTGGAATGACCTGGTTTGTGGCAATCCTGCTGATAAACAGCCAGGTAACTATATTCATGGTACTTATTGCTCTCTTATTTCATGTCCAAAACTAGATGCAAACTGAATATTCACTAGCTTGTCTATAGCTCTCTCTTGTTGTCCTTCCTTGTAACTTCTTTTGCAGGTTTTTGAGACACATGATTTGGTGATTTTTCTACACAGAAGAGTTTGAAATATTTTATATTTTTACTATTCTTCATGAAGTATTTATTTTCTTTTTATATAATTTATGTTAATAATTTTTCTGACTTTTTACAAAATGACTAATCTGAAGCAACCTCTCTGTCAGTCCATCTTTCCGTTTTCTATACTCATTTCTTATTCACACTTGACAGTTGTATATAGATCAGAACAAATCGAGAAAACAGAAAATCAAATGTTGTGCTTAATTTGGACTTAATTTATAAAAAGGACTACTAGAATTTAATCCTGGTGGGAATGAATGAGAACAAATGAATGAATTTTGTGATTATATATAAGTTAGTCTATTTTATAGCTAACCTATCTCCAAACACAGACATTTGAAATTGAACCCAGGGAAAAAAATAAAGAACAATCATACTGTGTCAATTATGCAAATTTGTTCTGAGAAATTGAAATAATGCCAAGTTTTCTGGCACACCGTGGATATTGCAGAGGAAGTGTTGTCAAATGGAGAATTTGAGCATGGCATGGAAAGTATTAAAATCATATAACAAGTTATCCTAGTATCAACATTGAAATAACGATTTCTATTTGTCAGTGTTATATCAAATCTCTGTAAATACATTTTCAGATACACTCAGCAAAATCTCCCAGAAATGTAAAGATAGTTTATAGCCTTTTTCTGAATGCCAGGCCTCCTTATTGTGCAGCTTGTAGTTCTGGACATGGAGTTGAAAGAATGATCTCTGGAGAGAGATAATAAAGTATCATACACACAACTTTGCAAAAATATAGAAAGTGTGGTCTAGAAGAAGATATGAAGGAATCAGTGATGTTAACAATGAAGTTGTTCATTTTGACTTTCTATTTGCCATTTTGTATTATTTTATTCAGAACTAGTTGAAAGGCTGATTTTATTTTTTTAACCTGTTTTCTTTTTTCTGTTTATTTTATTCAGAAATTTATTTGTTGAACAATCAAACAAGCTTCTATTGAAGTAATGTAATATATATATATATATATATAAATTCTGAAAATTAGATTTACCCCCAAAAGCCCCCCCAATCATCCACCCTTATTCCTTCCCCCCTTCCCAGTAAGGGCTCAATTAAAAATGTGCCTCTAAACTGAGCATGACTATTGAGAAACAGTATGTATATAAGTTTTGAAAGGAAGTAAGCAAATTAAAATCATGTAATACAATCACTGAAAAAAAATACCATTAACATGTTTTCTGTCATCTTGAGCTATCCATCAATTTATGTAAAACTGGTATGTTATGACTGTTTTAGTTTAGTTTACAAAAATAGTGACATCTGTCTCTGTGTGTCCTGTAAACCTACCATATCATTTAGTCATGATTTGCTATTGCTATGATTTCACTGAATTCTATTCCATGCAAATTTATTAAAATAATATATCTGGTCATTTTTCAAGATTAAGTCTGATGATTTATTAATTGATGACCAGTTTTTAGAATATATTATATTGCTTAGTTAGAATAAATTAATGGAAAAAGAATTTCAGTGACATATATTAATTTACATTTTAGGATTTGGAAGAAACAGTTAATGCATCCTTCAAAGAAAATATTCTTTGGGGAAAATGTTACTACACATGTAAACTGAATCAAAAATTACTGCTATTAATGCTATTAATATTATTTTATTTCTTCTATGAAGAGATGATATGATAAATTCTATTAAATAATTCTATAGTCTTAAGTAGTTTTACTGTTTTAACATGTAACTGTTAGACTATGCCTGGTGCCAATGAATGATATTGATCACTTATTTATTATTTTATATCTGTTTTGCATTAATATTCACATTTGAAACAGTTATAGATTTTGTTTAATCCAAAATAGAAATTAAGCAATCATCAATTCATTTTTTTGGGTATTTTTCTTAATTTTGGTTTAAAATTAAAATTTTGGTTTAAAATTTTTGGTTTAGAATAAAATTAGTAAAAAAAAAAAACCACTTAGCTTACATATAAAAATGGACATTTGTTTATAGGGAAGTTGATCTCTAAACTTCTTTCATTAATTCACATTTTCATTGCTCTCCTTTTCAGTCAACATACTATTCAAGAGGAGAGTTTCTATAAAACTATCAAATTTATTATGATACAATTTTGTGTTTGATTTAATTTAAAAAATATGGACAAAAAATAACCAAAGACATACCACGGATTGCTGCCATTAATGATTGTAAAGTTAACAGTCATGTCAGCATACTATATTTATGGAAACACAAATCAAAGAACACCCATGCATGTATACTGAGTTTCTGATATTTTCAGTACAGAAATTGCTAATTCCTTTTTTGACAAAAGCTGTGGGCAACTATTTGTCTTTAGATTAAAAATATGTATTCATAGGTCTTTTAAAATGTTACCAGGAGGTCAGGATAAGAGCCAAATAGAATTGAAAATAAAACAATTGAATTGCTTGCATACACATATATATTCATTATTTTACCTGTGTTTGAGACTTTATTCTGCTAATTTCAAATAGAAAATATCCTCAAAACTTTGTTTAACAAGAATTACTTAGGATAGATTCTTTTTTAATTTTTCTATTATTTCAAGGTTACAGAACATTTCATAATTTGAAAGTATTCAGTAGAGTTATATCTAATCACGCAAAGACAATATTTAATATCTGAAAAGGAATTGAGATGTTAAACATTACTATATAACTTCTTTATCCCCACATATTTTTCATGAATGTATTTTATGCTCTTTTACATTTAAAAATAAATATGCAGAGTTATGAACTATGAATATGGAAAAATGAGTTATTAGAAATATGTATTTAATGATTTAAGGAAATCATTAGTAAAAATGGATAATCAATTAATGAAATATATAAATCAGGACTTTTAAAGTGGTCTTGATATCTTAGATTTAGCAGCTTGTACAATTATAATATTGATAAGTTGTGATGTTTATTATTGGGTTTAGTCTATAATATTACTAAAATTTCAAGCTTTGACTTAAAAACACCTCTGATTTTTAAATAACATTATTTTAATTAATTTTACTAACAATGGTTTTCCACATAAAATCTTTCCCCATGTATCACTATTTGGAGGGCTAGTCCTTCTATCTTTAGGGAATTGCTTGTAGTGTATTTCTTTGTAATTTAAGAATGAAGGCTATGGGGGCTGGAGCACTGGCTGAGCGGTTCCTGTGCTTCCTTGGCATGTACATGGACCTGGGTTCCACACCACATACACAACAAAGTGTTAGAAGAGCAAAAAATAAATGTAAAAATAAAATTGATTCTCTCTTTCTCTCACTCTCTCAATCTCTCTCTTAAAAGAAAAAGAATGAAGGCTATATGTTTTTCCTCATTACCTGTTTCATAATATATAGAAAATTTGACAAGAAGCACTTTGATTCTTTCCTCTTTCTAAAAAATAAATAAATAAAAAGCCTACTGTATGCAGCTTTCTTTTCTGTAAGTAGAAGAGCAGATAGATTTGCTCTTTCTATAACTGGGTTATTATTCAATAGAGCAATTTTTTTCCTCCCTGGGAAGAAGGAAATTAAGGAAACCTAATTTTAGCTGCCTTATCGTCTATTTTCATTTTTTCCCAATGAAAATAATAGTATATCTTCAAAACCTTATGTTTTACACTAATATCAGAGTTTATTAGTATATATGAAATGTATTAAATGTGCATTATAACAAAGACACACTATGTCCACATCTGAATTTTTCTCCTCAATTGCAATGAAAAGTTATGGACCATGAGAGAGTCAGAAAGGTGAAATATACCCCAGACATAAAGTAATTTTCACTAAAATAACATCAGTTTCCTTAGCCAATGACATTTAGAAATAAATTATATTCTCCAATTGTGAACTTCATGACTACACAAAGAGAAAATATTAATGTTTTGTTAGATTAATCCTTTTGCTATTTCCATGTTTATTTATTTATATCATACCTGTATAAAGTAAGAAAGTGAGCCATCTCCTATGACTGTTTTTATGCATTTTCTGTGTGATATATATCTTTTTAGTTAAAATTTTATTGCAATTAATCCTTAGAAAAAACTTGTATTTAATTTAATTAACTTACTTTGTTTTCAAATGTTAATACTAATATAGCATAAATATTGTTTCAGTATGGATTTAAAGTTTTTCTAAGATCTAAACTATAAAACACTTGTTTTCATATATTATGTTACTTATACTTGTACTAGCAGATGTATTTTTTCTGATTTGTGTCATTGAATTTGTACAGTTATCTTTCTCTAACACTTTCAATTCCTTTCCTATGTGATCTATATGCTTTGCTATTACATGTTTGAATATTTGGAGAAAATGTACCTTTACTTGAAGTTACATTGTCATTTATTTTATCATTTTGAAGCTAATTATTTATTTATTTATTCACTATACTCATTGGCCATTGATTCTTCTCAATAAAGAAGTTGTCAACATTTTTATACCCATCCATTTTTGCATATTTTATTTAGATCACAAATTTTATGTTATGAATACTCTTAAAATGTATATATTCTTTCATTTTTATTTTTCATTAAGGAGTTGAGCTATTGTACAATCGTAAATGCATACAAAGTAACTACATGATATGCATTTATTCCTAAATCAGAAATACATCCACATCACCCACACTATCTTTTAAAGAATACTTTAACATTTGTTAATTGTACAATTTAACTGATACAATTTTATATTTAAGCATTTCATATTTCATTTTATTTAACATAATATCTTGGTCATGTTTTTCTATCATTATTAAAATTAGGACATGTTCTAATCCATAATTTTTCACATATTTCATACATTGGAGATAGAATGAAAGATCTTTGGGTCCACATTGTCTTGCCTCACACTTCTAAACACATAACTATGTTATGAAAATTAATTCTGATGTTTTTGGAAGCATGCTACCATTTTATTTATTATTATTTTTTCAGTAAAAATTTTTTTAAATTAAGAGTTGAATTGTTTTACAATGATAAATGCATATAAAGTAACCATATGATTTGCTTTTGATCATAAACCATAATTACCCTCACATGGGTCTCACCCCAGTCTCTTGACTCTTCTATATTATGTCCCTAAAAAATATAATTGACTAAATTTGACTTCTCAGGGAGATAAAGAGTGTGCTACATTGTTGATAGTCTCTCTAGATCCCACCTATCTTCCCTCCCTCTTTCATCCTTCCGTTTCTTCTTTTCCCCTCCTCCCTTAAGTGTCTATGATTCCCTAGATTGTATGTTGTGATGCCCATGTTGAGTCCAATACATAACTTTGACTACCTGTCACCCAAGCTGGGTTTAGCTCAGGCTCTACAAATAAATGAAAACATTTGTCCCTTGACTCTCTGGTTTGGCTAACTTTTCTTAGCATAATTTCTTCTATTGCCATCCATTTACCTTCAAAGGCAGCAATATCACTTTTTCTAACAGCTGACTAGAACTCTGAGATATATATATATATATATATATCTCAGAGTTTTGGGTACATTCATCCAGTGAGGGACATCAGGGTTGATTCCATAATTTAGCTATTGTAAGCTGGGCTGCTGTGTACATTGATTTTGCTGCTTCACTGTAATATGGTGATAGTAACTCCTCTAGGAAAATACCCAGAAGAGGAATAACTGGGTCATATGGTGGATCAATCCCTTATCCCTTTTTAATGATGATATCATTATTATAGATATGGTCTCTTTCTGTTGCTCTTTTTAATCTTCTAAATATCCTAACATAAAAATTTTTATTTGGATTTCTTAGCTACTTTTCACTTAATACTAAAGCCAATACATTAATGTTTGTAGCCTAAAGTACCAACTTTGTTCTTTTTGTGTGTGTATATATTCGACACAGTGTTATAAGAGGTATAAATCTGTTGTTTAAGGTTATAATCATTTCTTCCTTTGAACAGATGGAATTTTCTTGACTTTATTATTAAGATGGTTTAGGTTGCAACATTGTATTGAAATGGTTAGACTACACTCTTTGTTACCATAAATTCTATTAATGTATTTGAACACTTTCTCTGACAATATTTCAAAAATAAAAATGAAAGATTTAGAAACTAGTTTCCAAAGAGGTACTTGCATGCTTATATTTATTGTGACACTATTCATTATGGTTAAGGCAAGGTATTAAAATAGATTCTCATCAATGGGTGAATAAGTAAAGACAATGTGATACATATGCAGAATGGAATATTAGTCATCAATAAGAATGAAACGTTATCAATTTTAGCAAAATGTAACACATTGTGTCAAGTGAAATAAGTCCTACACAGAAATACTTCCTCTTCCCTCTCACATTTGAAAGATAAAATACATCAACCTGAATGGAGAATAATGTTTACTAAAGTTAGGAAGAATGGAGATGGGGAAAGTGATCAAAAGGAGGTTGGATTAAATAAGTGTGTGCTTTCTGTATATGTTGAAAAATCATACCAATGAAACTCCTTAAAATATATGATGAATACTTGTTAATAAAAAATAAATAAAATATTATTACATTTCATTTCTATAATTTTACATTGGAACAAAAAATAAACCATTTTCATTGAAATGTTTTTTAGATTTCAAATTTATTCTGTTTACACATACTAAAATTATTATGTGTTATACTGTGATTTCTAGTTACATAAAATGTTAATTATGTTTATTAATATAAAATAATTCATACATATATTCATTCTTTCACACATATATATTCATTTATTCATTCATTTTTTGTGGTGGTAGAGACAGAACCAAAAGTCTTGCATATTCCAGCCAAGCACTCTACCACCAAGTTAAATCCTCCATACATGATTTCTTCATTGAACTGCTCCTATTATTCTAGTAACTATATATATGTACACTAACTGGAAGAGTCCAATTCAGAAAATGTATATGAAAAGTAATTATGTGTGTTTATGTGTATACATGTATATTTGCATTATTAAAGGTTGATAAGTTACATAAGTCAACCTGTTAAAAGTGTTAAAATATATTTAACAATATTTTTAGAGCATGGTAATGTTGCTTCCAGACTTTAAAACAACCATTTAGTAGGTATTGGAACTACTGCAAGGGGATTATGCAATAGAAGACAGATTTGTTCTTATATCAGATTACAGCATGGGGAGGTGGGAATTGACCATGATGGAGACATTGAGAGTGAGGGTAATTCTGACTGAATCAACCCAACAAGATGTTTGCCGAAGGTGCGCCATAGTGATGAGACATACTCTGCAAATGATGGAGGATGATGAATAAACTCTATAAGAAGAGAGATCAGATATCAGGGTGAGCATTCTTTCTGAACACACTAATTAGGGTTCTTTCTAAAACTGGGTTTTACAACCACTTCAGAGATGGCAGAGAAGAAGATTCAGGAGCCTAACTAAACATTTTTTAAGCAAAAAATCTGTGTCAAAGCATCCAATTATTTTGATACTTTGCCTATTTTTCTGATGATGTTTTTTGTCTGTTACTAATTAGTCTTAGAGATAATTTTATATTTCTTTAATTCAAAATATTAATTAGTGAATATGTTTATATCATTTTAATGAATTAAAAGGACTTTTCAGCCTGTACTTTCAAGTAATGGCACATAATTAAAGGAATGTATAAGTATTATGATAAGGTTATTATAATTCCAATTATAATATTTAAGTTCCCTTTTAAAGCCAAAGTACATGAAAATAAGTAACTTGCAAAGACTGTTTCTGGAAACATTACTTGTGGGAATCTTAATGTGAATGGAGGTTGAGTGTCATTATTCCACTAATCAGGGGTTTTGTATAGTATTGCCATTATTTGTCCCCTGCCCCAAGTCAAGCAATCTCTATAGGCACACATACCACATATCCATCTGACTAATTAAAAAAAAAAAGGAAAATTAAGATTCTAGAAAACACTTTGCTATAAGAAAACACTTTGTTATGAGATATAACTCTGGAAATTCAGTCTGAGTTTTGTAGTTCCCTTTAGTATTATTAAATTTTGTGTTGGCAATTTATATTTATACACATAGTGATAATTTTTCTCTTCCTTAAATACTGAAAAACTAGATTTTCTAATTTTGAGTGCTTCAATTTGGAAGTGATATAATGATGATAGCATTACATTTTCCTCAACTAGTCTCTGAAAGTCATTAGTCACTAATAATAACTAAAATCTGGAAAAGAAAACAGGATTATGTATGGGAAACGTTTAACTATAGGTTATTAATTCTGAAAATTTAGAAATATTTTAAAATCCAAAATTAAATAATATCATTTCCCATTTCAGTTGCAGAGACTTCTGAGTAAATTGTTATATTAATATTTGTTTTATTTTTATGAAATAATTATTAAACCATCACATACCTTCATAAGACATACAATTGTAAAAGGAAAATAGAATTTATAATAATGTTATTGTACACATCCTCTTTTAAGAATCTGATAAACTTATAAATCTTACTGTATACACAAATCCCCTTTTAAAATTATTATGCTATAACAATTACATATTACTTAAAAGTACAATTCTAACAGTAGCATGTGAACTGCCCTTTTTAGTGATCTGTATTTAGACATTATTTTACTATTACTAAATCTGGTCACTTTCAATTTTCACATAATGAAAAATAGGGCAGATGAATAAATAAATTCAGTTCTTATTTCTTTTTTTAAATTCTTGTCCATTGATCTTGACCTTAGAACTGAAATTTTCAAAAAACAAAAGCATTTTCATTGAAAATAGGTACTATGAATTAAATTTCAAAATCCTTATATGGTAAAATTCAGTTAAAAGTGCATTATGTTTCTTTTCAGTATTTTTGCCTGCATAATTATAAATTGTATTTTTATTACATCTCATGTAATATAAAGTTCTTGTTTAGTATTTCAAAAGTAAAAGTCTAACCTCAAATAACTGTTATCAATATTTCTCCACCACTTTGAAATTCAAACTTCACTAATGAAAAAAAGAATGTTATAAATTTAGATTGCTTCTTAGTTCTCTACATGCTGTGTTCCTTGGATCTCTTGATTAAATTGTGTTTTCTAGTATAACATCCTCTTTTGTTCTTACATTGCTTTATAGAATAAATAATACTCAAGTATAAGTTTTAGTGCTTAAAATATTGAGAATTTTAGCATTTCCTATGGTCAGTAGTTATTACACATTTTTAAAATCATCTGAGTACTATGAATTATGATTGTATTAAAACTGTTAGCTAATTAGAATGTTTTCATTGTATTAGTTTATTTCACTAATGTCACCTAAAAAATGACTACAAAAATCTCAGAGGTATACAACAAAAACAGCAACACCAATATGACACTGGTTGTCTTGATTTATGCAGTTTCACTTAATTTATTTTTACATATTCGTTTGATTTTTTAAATGTTTCTATAACTCCTGTTAGGATGTTTGTTTTCAATCTTTCTTTGGTAATGTTTTACTTTTCCTTGATGAATTGATATTTTTATCATTGTTAAATTGGTAAGACATTTGTGGGTCCTTAATGAAATATTTTAAGTTCATAAAAGAAGAAAGGAAAAAGCTATGGTGACATTTTCCTTAGCTCTATTCTGCCAATTTAAGAATATAAGAAACCCTAAGTACTAAGAATAAAGGCTTTTGAAAATTTTTGCTTAGTATTCTTTTGTCTATTCTGAGTTTCTTATTGTTCCAAAATAAATTTGAGAATTGATTTTTCTATATCTGTGAAGTATGTCATAGGTATCTTGAAGGGGGTAGTAGATTACAATGAATCTGTACAGTGCTTTTGGCAGAATGGCCACTTTAATTTTAATTATTGTCTATCCAAGAACATGGGATGACTTCCTACCTTCTTGAGTCTTTTTCAAATTCTTTCTTCGATGTTCTACAATTGTATTGTAGTAGTCATTAACTTCCTTTGTTAGATTAATTCCTAAGGTTAAGATTTTTTTTGGAGATTATTGTGAATGGATTTCCTGATTTCTTCTTTGGATGAATTGCTGTTGGAGTATAGGAAAGCTATTGATTTATGGGTATTGATCTTATATCCTGCAACTTTGCTAAATTCATTTATAAGCTAAATAAGTCCTTTAGTGGAGTTTTTTGTTTTGTTTTATTTTGTTTTTCTCTTCTAGGTATAGGATCATATTATCAGGAAATAGAGGTAGTTTGACTTGCTCTTTTCCTGTTTGTGTCCCTTTGATTTCCTTTTCTTATCTAATTACTCTGGCCAGGGTTTCCAGAAATATATTTAATAAAAGTGGCAATCAAGGATTTAGGAATTAAATTAGCTACCATAAAATTGTTACAAGAAAAAATAGAATCAACACTCCACCACAGAGGTGCTGGCACAGATCATTAACAATAATCCCATAACATCAGAATTAAAACCAAAAATCAATGAATGGTATGCCATTAAACAAAAAAGCTTCTGTACAGCTAAGGAATTAGAAATTTGAAGAGAGAGCCTACAGAGCTGGAGAAAATCATGGCCAGCTACTCTTCCAACAGGGAACTAATATTCAGAATATATAAAGAACTCAAAAAACTGAATACTGAAAGCACATTCAACCAACCCAATCGATAACTGTGCTAAAGAACTAAACAAATTTCTAAACAGATGAAAAACAGAAGGCCAATAAACATGTGAAAAAATGTTGAATATCTCTAATAATCTGAGAAATGGAAATCAAAACTACACTAAAATATCACCTCACTCCAGTAAGATTAGCAAAGATCAAAAATTCAAACAACAGCAGATGCGAGAAAGGTTGTGGGGAGAAAGAAATACTAATACACAATTGGAACTGCAGATACAGTGACACAGCTACATTAATGTTTATGGCAGCATAATTCATGATAGCTAAATTAAAGAATCGATCCAAAAGCCCATCACTGTATGAATGGATCAAAAAATTGTGGTATATGTTTACAAATGTAGTTCTACTCAGCTATTAAAATGAACAAAATCACAGTCTTTGCAGGTAAATGGATGGAAATGAAAAATAAAATTGTTACGTGAAATCAGCCAAACTCAGGGACTCAAAGATAGAACGCTTTCTTTCATGTGTGGAAGCTAGAGTTAAACTAAGAATAGGGCAAAAAATAGTCAAGTTTATATATTAGACTCATCAAATTCTGAGTAACATACTATCTGGGGGAAATCTAGTTATGATGTAGCAGAGGGGGATGAGGATGTAGTGGAAAAAGGAGGGTGAAAACAATGTCTTACTCTTCTCTGAACAATTAAATAATAATCAGGAAGGCACATAGGGCTGGAAATGTAAAAAAAATACATGAATACATGCTTACATACATGGAAGAATGTAATGTCAGTCTATGTTTAACTCATAGGCATTTTAAGAAGCAGAAATAACATGTAGAACAGAGATAAGTGAAGATTTATGGAATAAGCTCCCATAAATGCTGCAAATTGAGAATATACACAATAAAACTTGATTTTTGTAGTTCTGGGAATGGAACCTAGAGCCCTGCACATGCTAGACAAGTGCTCTGCCAGCTCCTACAATGCTATTGTTTATTATCTTAAAGTAAAATCTAAGAAGATATCTTTATGTTTATTTCCTAGATTATTTATGGGATAACCCATAATAAATGGTGTTGATTATTTTATAAATTGAGGTTTTAAGAGCAAGTGTAAATTAGCTAGTATATGCTCTCACAATTATTGGCTCTTAAACCCATCTAAAATTAGTAAGCTTAATTATTATTATAAACTCAAGCATAGGTTGAGTCTAAATTACAAGAAAAAGAATAAAAACATATACTTAAAAAAACAATTCAATGTACTCCAATCGCCAGTGATTTTGAGAACATTGTTATTCATTTATTTTACTAACTCACATGTATTTTTAAAGCTTTTTACAATATGTAAATGTGTACAATAAATCCCAACACTGGAAAGGCTTGCTTAATCTAAGTTAGTAATTATGTTCGCTCCTTCTGTTTGAATGGCAATACTTCCTGCAGCACACAATTTAAGATATATTTTATGCCCTCCACAACTGAATAGTTAAGGTTATACAGAAATAAAGAAATTGCCCATAACCAGCATGTAACTTCACTGCAACAATACAATAAGAAATATCAGAAGTGGGTCTTAAGGAACACTTCTCTGTTCTTTTATGAATGAATGGGATAATCCAAAGCCTGTATGTGTCCTTGAAGTTTCCTGGATGGATTCAATGAGGAAACATTTACTCCAGCATGTGAGGGACCGAAGCATTCATTTATTCCTGAATAAGCACAATGGAGGCAGGTTTAGAGCTTTTCTCACTGGCAATTTATAACAAAATGCTTTAGATAAAATAGTCTAATATTAATAAGTACCACCAAACTTTAAAAAGGGAAATAGACTCACTGATTAATACATAATTAAAATAAAATCTTGCATGTCAGTGAGTCACCTACAAATCAGGATGCCATATGCTATAGAAGGGTTGAAAGATGAAAAATGAGTTGGATATAATTAGATTTTTTTTGTAATCCAACTTTTAAATAAAATTACATTAATTAATCTAGTGCCATATTAATGGTTTAGAAACATTCCACTACCAAAAAATAAAACACCAAAACATTTTTTTAAGAAAAGAGATAGGAATATTGAAAGAGAGAGAAAAGAAAACAAATCAACGTTATTTAGTTTTTCATGTGGCTTTCGCTGCTACCACACTTCGCTGTATACGTGGTGCTGCGGTTTGAACCCATATCCTTTGCATGTACCAGACAAATGCCATAAATGCAGAACCACCACTCCAGCCCAGCCAAGAAATTTTGAGATTATTATAGAAAATAAAAAACCAACGAAAGAGCAAGCTTAGCATATCATATAATAAACTATGTAAAGTTTTAATAAAAGTGATTATAAAATGCTTCAGAGGAGAACATATATGACCTTGTTTCCTCAGATGTTTTAAAAAATAATAAAATAAAATCAAGGGCAACTCCCAAGTGTCATGTGGTGTTATGGGTTGAATTGTACCCCACCTTCAATGTATATGTGAAGTTGTAAATGTCAGTACCTCATAATAGGACCTTTATTAAAATTAGGGTAATTTCACATGCATTTAGGACAGAGTCATTCTGGAGTAGAGTGGGTCCTTATACTAATATGAATAACAGCCTTACAAAGGGGGGAATTTGCACATTGGGACACACAAAAAGGTATTACCGAGTGAAAATAAATCAAAGACAGAGGATATTTGATTCTTCTCTCTCAACTCTCACACAACACAACAGTGCTAAAACCTTGATTCCATACTTCAGCTTTCACAACTCTTAAAATAGGAACTTTCCCCTTTTAGGTTTCCCAGGTTTTAGTATTTTGCATGCTAGCCCCAGTAAAACTAATACACATGGTATACTCTAACACACACATGGTGACTCTGCATTCACCACCGACATTTAAGCCTAGATAATTAATAAGCTGGAGTATGATTTCAATGTATGTCACACACATACAGAGAGATGAGGGTAGGAGGAAGGAAATGTTGACATGAATAAATTGATTTAATGCAGCGATTAAAGGTTTGGAGACTCTGATATCTGTTTGGAAGAATGATAGCATAGAAACTTAGGCAACAGTTGAAGTTGCAATTTTCAATCGAAGATTAGTAGGTGAAACCCATGTGGGACTTCTATGTTAGAGTGCTTCTTTATTTATTTATTTTATTTATTTATTCATTGTGCTGGGTGTTGAATGCAGGGATTTGTGTGTTCTAGGCAAGCACACTACCAATGAACTATGCAATCTAGTCACATATTGCAATCCTTAGTCAAAATAACTCTTTTTCTGTGAAAACTTAAGTTTTTCTTTTAAGGCCTTTAGCTGATTGAATGAGGCCAGTATATCCTATTGACAGTAAACTGCTTTACTTAAACTAAACTGAGTATAAGTGTTAAAGGTATAGATTAAATATTTGTCAGCAACATTTATGTTAGTGTTTAATATAAATGCACTAGTGCATAGTCAAATTTTTTTTTACCGTTCTCTTTGGATAAATCCTAATCAGGGGTTCATTACTCACAGTCACTCTCAGACAATAATAATAAAAATGTTAGGTAATTGTTAGTTCATTAAACATTCAAATTTCTAATTTATTAATAAGAATTCTAAACTTAATGTAATGTTAATTCCATATGCATACAAAGATGAAGAAACAATTATAACTTTACCTTCTCTCCCTTTCAAGACTTCATTAAAATAACAGCGAAAGATAGATCATGCCATTTGTTGATAGATTATGGAACAACTGGAACCCATCCCTGGTTTTGTTTTGTTTTTTTTTCTTTTTAACTGAAAGCAAAAACACAAACATGTTGGAAAATTGATTGGAAATCTGGAAAAATCATACATACAGTTTTTGCTGTATCTCAGAAATTCCATACCCAAGGCTACCAGTAAAAATGTGTCTACCAGTAAAAATGGTTCAACTGTCCATAATTTTTTTTAATAATAGTAAAAATTAATAATTCTTCATCATTAATGTATTAATTCACTTTTTACTATAATTAGATATCTGATGTTTTGTGCTAATGAAGAAAACAGGTATTTGGAGGCTGAAATTTCAAACAGCATAATGCCAACTCCAGTGAGGGGTCCTGACAGTATCACCTAATACAAGATGGCAGGATAATAGTATGAGAGTATAGAAGAGATCATTTATCCAGACATAATGTCAAAGAGGCAGGTAATGGTAAGGCTTATTTTATAAATACAGTTGCCCAAGTAGCAACTTAGGATCCTAAAAGAACTACCTTAACCATTTCCAAGAACAGTGCCCCCAGAGAGACTTAATTAGCTCCCACTAAGCCCTACCTATTAAAAGTCCTGTTAATTTTGCCTTTCCCATATGGGGCACCAACCCTCCAACACTTGAATCCCTGGAAAAACAAACCACATCCAACCCATTGTAATTAAAAAAATGCATAAAATTTCAAGTTTTCATTGCTAAACCTAAATAAGGTGAATGAAAACATACTAAAGGATAAAGGAAACTAAATATATCAACATATCTCAGCAATAGTGTTGAAAGTGTAATTTCATTTATAGAATGTTTAAAACTGGGAAAAACAATTAACAATGATATTAGGTTTGGGGACAGTGAATGATAGGTATTAAGAATGAGATTTCTAAGTGCTGCTGTTGTTAAATGGTTTAGTCTTTACAGAGTTTTTGTTTGTTTGTTTGTTTGTTTGTTTTTTTCCTTCTTGAAATAAAGACTCCGGTCCAGAGATATAGATAGAATAAAAATAAAAGATTTATGTAGTGAAGTGAAAGAATGCTACACAGGGAAGATGCAGTGGACTGTTCCAAGACAGGAAGCAACCATTTTTGCTGTTTTAAAAGTTTGCTTGTACACTTAAAAGTTATGATTTGTACACTTTTATGAATTTCAGAAACAAGTATGTTTAAAATGCTACAAATCTGAAAGGAGAACCAGAATGGGAGGAAATAATAATTTTGGAACATGGAAAACAGATGTATGAATGACAAATTTAGGTACTGGGTAATGATTCTTTATTGAAGAAACTTATTTTGAACACACAATATGTTGATCCTCTAAATATTTATTGTGGTATAAAAATGTTAGTTAATTAGACATTGAAATTAGCCATGTCTAAGAAGTAATAGATTTAAAAAACTACACCTTCTCTAGATTACAATGCTCTGCATGCATACTACTGGACCAATGCAAGAAAAGTAAAATGTGTTCAATAACAAACACACCAATCACTGTTGTGTCCCAGTCCAGCAGGGTTCTGACCTGAGGGACGGGTTGGGGATGAGTAAAACCACAGGCTGGAGACCCAGAATGGTCTTTCTTTATCCAAGCTTTACTTCTTTTTTTTACATTCATGCTTTACATCTCTCTTTTATATACATATAGTAAATGTCTTAGTCCATTTGTCCATTTGTGCTGCTAGGACAAAATGCCTGACATTGGATAATTAGTCGATGGAGCTCAGGAGTTCAGACAAGTCAAGGCAACGTTGCAAGACTCCATTTCAAAACAAACAGGGACATAAATTTCTCAGAGTTTTGGAAGCTGGCAAGTTAAGGATCAAAGCAAAGCAGGTTTGGCTGCTGACAAGAGCTCATCCTTCAAAGGAGCAGGGACACCACGTTCAGCAGAAAAGTGCAAGAGCTCTCAACTGCTGGTTGGAGCCTCTTCTTAAAGGGCCTTCACCCCACCCCCTCGAGGCCTCTCTCCTTCCTCCTAGGGGAGCGCATTAGCTCATCAGTCACCACACCTCAATATCAGAGGCACACATTTAACCAATAGCAATAAGAAGCCTCCACATGCACCTTTTGAGGGATCTGGAGTAATTGGCAGATGATACCAATGCAAAACGTCTGGAGCCTGTGTCAACACCCTGTTTTTCAAGCTTAACAAAGAATGCAAGGGCAGCTGATAAAATGGAGTGCAGTCAGACCCCAACACTTTCGTAACTGTTTTCTTTTAAAAACATACTTTAAACCAATTCATCTTTCATCCTTACTTTCACGGATCACAAGATACCCTTTCTTTTTGAGGGGATCCTTGTGTTATCGGTTGGGTTACTTATTATTTTTTTTTCCCACTGTTGTTTAATATTGTGCTTTTTTATGTCTTTTAATTTATTAGTTGATTTATCTTTATTATATTGAGTACATTTATTACCTCCATTCCTAGCAGCAAATCTAAAGCAGTACATTCTGTCATCAACCTGGCCTGCAGCACTGAACCACCAGGAGAGGTGATGCTGGTGTTCTTTTGTTCTTTTCAATCAGCTCTGTCCTGGTTGCACCAGTGAATGGCATTTCCCTTGCTACTTCCTGAGGTGCAGGATAATATTAAGGGTCTTCCCGCCACATGGAGAATGCCCATTATAGTATGTCCACTGGAAAACTAAAAGACTAAGTATTCAAGCATTTTTCTCAACTTTTTCATTCATAAATCCCTAAATAAATGAGTCTATAAGGAAAAGAAATTTATTAGCCTTCTCCCATGATTAAGTAATTTATTTTTTATTTTTTGTGTTATTATTAGAACTGCCACAAACTATCATAGGCTGTGTGGCTTAAAAAACAGAAATTAATTTTTTCACTGTTATGGAGTTGAAAGTTCAAGATCAAAGTGCTGATGGGTTTGGGGTTAGGGAAAAATGTGTTTTAGGCTTTATCTCCTTTGCTTGCAGATGGCCACCTTCTTGCTTTCTCTTCACAAGGCTTTCTCTTTGTGTATGCATGATGTTGATATCTCTATTGGTGTTCCATTTCCTCCTCTTAGAAACACTTAAATTAGATTAGGGGCCGCCTAATATATATGATATATTACCCATTTTCAGGGGGCTATGAAGCAAAATAAGACAAAAAAGAGATTTTTTACATCATTTCCTAAGCTGCTATTTGATTGCTAAGCTTCTTTAGAAATAAATGAATTAATACATAAAAAATGAAAAGAATATTAATTTGAGAACTGACTTAAAGTGAATCTGTTGCTAGAATAAATAACCTAATGAATAATACCTTAAGCTCTTTTCAATATTTAATAAAAAAGTGGAAAAATGGAACAGAAGACTAATTCAGGGAGGAAAATCTTCTTAGAAAAACAGAACAATGTACATGGAGAAATGGAAACACGTTTTAACAGCATGATTTCTTATGTATAAGGTCGGATGATATTTACTACTCAGTGGTTTGATTGAGGATTATAACTTGCAGGAAGTTACTGAAGGTCAGAAAATAGAAGCTCAGGCTGATAATCATGGTTTTTATTATAAAAGTTTGGAGAATACTATATTTGTAGAGTAGAAAGCAAAGATATTAAAACAAATGTATACATCCTGTATATACCATTTACTTTAAAGGAATAGTTTTAAAATGAAATATATTTGTCAACTGTGGTTAAATAATAAACAAAAATCTTTGCATCTAACATTAATACATATTTCTTACCATGGATAAGAAAGTTATTTGGGATCAATTTGACCTGGACTATGCTTAGCTGCACTGATTTGGAGCTCTAAGTTGGATCCAGATTGGATCTATGTGTCGTCCTCCTTGGATGTCCTTCTTACAGTGATATCCTTCTTATAATGATTGTAGAAGTGCAGGAGGGTAGGTGGAAACAGAGGAACAATCTTAAAGCTTACCTCATAAATGGCTTACTCTAAAGTTTAACCACATGGAATTGGCCAAAATGTGACCAAATCACAAATCAAGTACTGTTAGCTTCTAGTGAACATAATGGCAAAATCTTTGTGAAATACTCTGATGCTACAATTGTGCTTGTGAAAGATAAGGTAGTAATTCATTTTACCACACAATATCCAAGCAATTATTATTACTATTTTCATGAGGGCAGTATTGAGGTGAAATATGTTTGGTTCATTTTTTATGTTCTCAGAGACAAAATTCCTTTTCAACTAAATTAAACAGTTAATTAAAATAAAAGCCATTTAAGAGACTTGCTAGACTATCCACAGACGGTTTATGCTTCATTCTATTAAAGACGTATACAACATTTTTGAAAAAACTCACAATTTGTTTGGTTAATCT
The DNA here is from genome assembly GCA_004027875.1 of Aplodontia rufa. Lineage (NCBI taxonomy): Eukaryota > Metazoa > Chordata > Mammalia > Rodentia > Aplodontiidae > Aplodontia > Aplodontia rufa. The sequence goes on from PVKS010003653.1 coordinate 63,213, forward strand.
TAACATTAGTTGTTTCTAGTTGGCATTGCATCATATTTGAGACAGACATCCACACTGGGATATTTGAGATACACAATTAATTTCCTGCACCTAACATCACACTCTTATACCTTGACCCATAAACTTAAGGATTAATCCTTAAGGGTGCAGAAGTGAATTAAAGCTGTGATTACTCTGTTAGTGTACACTACAAGAAAATGAATGCATTGTTCTAAATGTCATTGTTCTAACGTGTGGACTTTGCTGCTATTGCTACGAGACACTTACAGAAAACAAAATGAACTTGAAAGAGGTCATTATCTTCCAGAAAGAAGAATATATAATCCAAGTCTTTCCTTCAACATTTTGTGATAATGATCAGAGAATCTGGCTATGTCATTTCCAGACTGTTGACCTGGAGAAACTAAGAAATTTGTGTTGTTTAAAGTTACAAAATTCATGGTAATTTTGTTTACACTGCAAGGAGTCACAGAACTAATAAAATGACAAAATAAGAATTTCACCATACATTTGATGTTGGTTCACAAATGAACACTTTCTTTGTCATGTCATTTTCAAAGACAAACAAATTTGAAAGCTACCAGAGGAGTGCAATGTAGATTTTGTTCAAAGGCTGTTTGGTTAAATTAACATCCAATAACAACAATCACAGGTAGAAAGCCAATAAATGATAGACTATTGAAAGAACAAACATGTACACTAAAGTTCTACACCTAGAAAAAATCATTCTCAAAGGTGAATTTGAGTTGGAAATATTTTCAATAAAATTAAAAGTAGATAAAATGAAATAATTCAACACTAGCATAAGCTAAATTACAGAAATTGTAAAAAGTCTAATAGAAGAAAATTTATCTCAGAAAGCAAGACATATATTGAGAAATTCAAACCAAAAGAAGAAATAAATACTGTAATAAACTAAAAAATCTTTGATTTTTATAAAATAGAAATTGGCAAAATTCTTAAAGGGCAAGATAATAAATGACCATAAGGCCTTTGTCACAGCTACTTAACTGTGCAGTTATAGAATGAATATAGTCTTTTTTAAAAAGGTAAATAAGTTGATGCAGCTGTTTCCTAGTGAATTTTATTTAGGGCAATTAAACTGTGAGCCTTAGTTTGTCAAACTCAGTTATAAAACATAATGAAGTCTTTGGGAATTAAAAATAGAGTACAAAATTAAAATGTGTAAAACTATATATAAGGTGGGGGAGAATAACAGAAATCAGTATGGTAAGATGCTAATATTAATCAGTAGAAGAGTAAAACTTTGTGATCAGTAAGTGTTGGAGACTAAGGCCAACATGATACCTAGCCAGATATCAGAGAAAAGAATTAGTGGTGAACAACTCTGTAAGAGGCCCAGCTGGCTTGTATCTTCCCTAGTAATTAGCAAACTGCCTGACTGCATGACTAAGCCATTAGGCCACTCATTTGTTACAATTGGTTGAAAGTGTTTGCACTGTATCCCTATTGGTTGTTGTAACAGATAAATACTGGGTGTACAGGGAAAATGTTATAGCTACTAGTAAGCAGCAGCAGCAGCAGAGAAGAGGAAGACCCTCGGTAGTAGAAACAGAGCAGCGGTAGAAACAGAGACTCTAGTGCGGCAGTAGAAATGGGGACCCCAAAGAGAGAAAATGTAAATAGCCTTGACTCTAAATGTAAAAACCTTACCTCTAGTGAAGAGGAAGGAGATGTAAAGCCTCTAGTGAGAGGAGATGTATGTAAAGGCCTTGCCTCTAGTGAGAGAGAAAGTGGAGAAGGAAGCTCTTGGAGGCCTCTAGTGAGAGAGAGGGAAATATAAAGTGCTTGGAGAACTCAGGACCAGTGGGTCTATTTCATTCCCAGTCAACTGCCGATTGAGAGCCGTCCGGTTCCTGCTGGCTAGGACTGGAAAAATGGTAGCCCATAAAGGGACTTCTCTTCGCTCTCTTCGGAAAGGTTGGTAAACTGAGGAACCCTTGCAGAAAAGCTCTGGTCACAGTGAAAAAAGGACAAGGTTATTGCTACCCATACCTCCCTGAGCAGCAGGCGGGACAATCCAGACAAGCTGGATCATCCCCTGGGGGCCGAGTCAGGACAAATCAGGAGGGCAAGTGCCAGCGGCCAAAATCTTGGACCTCCCTTACTCTTTTTGGGGGTCCCTTAAAGCTAAGTGAGGGAAGGGAGAAAGAAAATTTTCTCTATCTTCAGGGTGGAGGGGCACAGAGAAAAAGCAGTCCTTAATATCAATGATGATCAGGTGATGATCATTAGGAATGGCCAGAATCCATGGGAGGCCTCATTGAGGGGTCTCAAAGGGAACCATTCTTTGATTAATTGGCCTCAAATCCTGAAGGAACCTCCAGTTTCCATTGGGCTTTTTAATTATGAATACAGGTGAGTTCCAGGGACTGATGGATTGTTGGAGGTGTCCTAAATTTATTTGCTGTTTTATAAGGATATGTAGTTGTGCTAGTTTTATAGAGGATAAAGGCCACTGTTCCACCCAAATGGGGGGGCCTGGGAGCCAATTGATTTTGGATGTCCCAGGGGGAGCAGCGGCCCTTAGGATTGGGGGTGAGGTTGGGGATTAAGTTGGGGTAAATCCTTTCTTATATTTTCAAAGGTGGGGTTGCCCCAATAGTTTTGATGGCATTGGCCTTCCCTGAATTGTTGTTGGTATTTTTTTTTTCATCTAATGAATCCCCATGAAAGGTCAGTGGTAATGTAGGCCTTAGTTTCTCCTAATATGTCTTGGCCCAGGAGGTTAGCTGTGAGCCCTGGAGCCACCAGGGGGCACACTTCGCCTGAGCTGCTGTCCAGATCCACCCATAAGACCCAGTCAGCAGTTTGCTGAGAACTGGTTTGTCTGCCCACCCCCAGTAGAGGGGGTCCAAGAACCAGCTTTCATTGGGGTGAAATCTCCACTTTTCTTAGAACTGTCTTGTCAGCCCCAGTATGTATTAAGCATTTAAAAGATTTGCCCCCAATTGTGAGGATCATTTTGGGTCAGATGCCCTCCATGAGGGGGATGGTCCAACAAATCTTGGCTTTGGGGCCCCTATTTTTTAGCGGGCTGGGGTAAGCCCCTGGGGAGTTTAAAGGTCAACCCTATGCATCTGTTTTAGATAGGCAATCTTTGGCCCAATGATAGCCCTTTCCGCATCACGGACAGGGTGTGCGCAGGGTGTTAGGGAGTGGACGGTGGGCACTAGGGTCCAACCCCTTGGAGGCCCCGATTGAATTTAATCCCTCCACTGATGCTGGGGGCATTTCCTCTTGAAGTGACCTTCTTGCCCGTACCCAAAACAAGTGGCATTTTTCCTGGGGTAAGCCTGTTGGAGTGCACACAAAAAAGTGGCTACATCCTCCCTGTGAGAAGTTTGAAGGGCCGAGGCTAATGCCTGGGTCTGATGAGAATGGGTCCTGATGTCTTTTGTGGCTATTACCCATCTCTCCATAGATTGGTCCTTAAGACCAGAACAAGCCATTTTATGTTCCTGATTCATTCCTTCCTATACCATCATTTTAAGGAAATGATCATGGAGGTCACCGGGAGGGAACTTTCATTTAATGCTCCCTTCAACTCTATTAATAAACCTGGGGAGGTCTTCTCCAGGTTTTTGATTGACCCCAACTATTGGGGATTTGGAGGGTCCCTCCTCCAGCTTTCGCCATGCAGCCAGACCTAAAGCTCAAATTTGATCCTGATAAGGAGGTGGAATAGCCGCTTGTTGGATGCCTGATGAATATTGATCGGAGGTGTCAGTAAGAATTCCAACAGTAATAGGAATTATAGGATTAGCGCTTTGGTTGTGTTCCGCCTGCTGTTGACATTTTTTTTTTTTTTTTGGTATAGGGAACTCCACTTTATATACAGTGAACCTGGAAGGACTGCACGGGCCAATGCCTGCCAGTCCGCCACCATGCATGGGTGGTGGGCTAGTCCCTGGAGGATAGTTTCTGTCCAGGGGGCATTGGGTCCATCTTCAAGAATGGCTTTTTTTAATTCCTTAAGTTCCCCAGGCTCCCAGGGGTACCACGTGGCTGGGTGGCTGCCCCCAGGGTTAATATTGACTGGGAACAATTGACAAGGATCAGGGCAAGGTGGGGCAGAGGGAGTTCCCGATTCAAAAGAGGGGGGTGGAGCCAAGACAGGTCTAAATGGATTAGAGGGGGGAGAGAAGGGGACCCACCTTTAGCAGGCCATGGGGCCAAGTGAAAAGGATCAAGGTGGGGGGTTGGAGCCTGGGGAGCAGGCCTTTCTTCCTCCGAGGGAATATTATCCTTGTCTTGGTTTGGGTGTTTTTTTTTTTTTTTTTTTTTTTTTTTTTTTTTTTTTTTTTTGCATGTAGTCAGGTTGCGGGGGAAAGCAGCTCTTAAGGGCAGAGATTGTAAGAAACACCCCAAGAGGAGGGAATCCCCAGATTTGATTTGAGCTTCCCTAAGAAGTTGCTCAATTTGGTCCCATGTATTTCAATTAAATAAGTTACTTTCAGGTAGCCAGGGGGCCACCCTAATAAACATGGCCCATGTAGCTTTCACCTGATTATCAGTGAGCTCTAATCATCTGCTCTTAAGGAGAATGCATAGGGAATCCAAGGCAGGGTCTATCTTGCTAGCTGATGGACCCAAGGCAGAGGTGAGATGACAGAGAAGTTTCAAAGGGGGGTACAAGGAGTACCATAAAAGGACTAGAGAAATAAGGGCTCCTATAGCAAAGAGAGATTTCCAAAAGTGTTGAAGTGAGCCAGAGGGCTCCCCATTGGCTGGCACAGGGGACAGGGGGAAGAGAGCAAAGAGAGATTCAAACATTGGGGTCCAAAAGTGTTGAGGTGAGCCAGAGGGCTCCCCGTTGGCTGACACGGAGGACAGGGGGAAGAGAGAAGGAGCCTAAGAATGCTGAGGTAATTTAGAAAATTGACCTTCAGTAGACATAAGGAGAGATTAAAAGGAAAGAAAATGGGGCCCTAAGACCTGGGAGGTGGTTGTATTCACCCGAATCAGGAGAGATTAACAAGAAAGAAGGTGGGGTCCTAAGACCTGGGTGGTGGCTGTACTCACCCAAATAAGGAAAGATTAAAAGGAAAGAAGGTGGGGCCCTAAGACCTGGGCAGTGGGTGTATTCACCCGAATAAGGAGAGATTAAAAGGAAAGAAAGCAGGGCCCTAAGATCAGGGTGGTGGGCATACTCACCCGAGTCAGAATTTTCTCAATATCTTCCTGGCGGATGATGTCCTGTTGGCGAGAGTGTGAGAAATTCCTCAAACGGGACACCATTTGTCGCTACCTCAGACGTCTGTCCCTGAGGTGCGGCGGGACAATCCGGACCAGGTGGATTGTCCCCGGGAAGCCGATCAGGAGGATGAGTGCCGCGGCTGAAACCCGAGTCCCCCTCATCCAGAGACCCCTTCCCTCTCGGCCAGGGAAACGAGTCAACCACACAGAGGATGGCAGCCCAGAAAATCCCGTTTATTCCCAAGGCACATGGAATGTTATACGGAGGGGAGACAGCTAAGGAACCAATGGTGAAGTGGCAGACTGGCTTATCCCAGCCAATGAGGGACTGCTATGTTGGTGTTGTCAGCTATCACCAACTGGAAGGTACAGAGAGAGAGAGGAAGTAGCCCTCAGGTGCAGGCACACAGCTCCTTTTTGCTCAGAGCTCTCAAAACATGAAAGCGGTGGAGAGGAAGAAGTGTCATGGCGTCCAGTGCAGCGTTCTTTTGCACAGTGGTTCTCATGCTTCTAAAGCATAAAAAACTTTACTCAAGGCTCTAATGGCACGAGGGTCAAAAACTCCACTGCAAAAAGTTTTTTAGGTGTAATTAATGAGGTGAGTCTCTGGTTTTCACAGGAAGGACTACTAAATATTCCATAATGGGAGCAAGTTAAACAAAATTTAGTAAGGGCTGGTAATATTAGAGATTTGGTGAAAGGGATGTTCCCTACGTGGCACTTAGTTAAAGAACACTTCCTTTCCACTAAACCAAAAGTAAAAGATTCAGTACATTTGGCAGCAGAATCCATGGAGAAAGTATAGGAAAGGAAGTCCCTTACCTTTCAGCAGGGTGATGAAGAACAAGGTCTACCTCGAGAGGAAGAGGAAGAGCTTAGTGGAAGTGATTTAGAAAGCCTGGCTGATAATGAAAGGGTACTGGGATAGGAAAAGAGAAAAATAACATGACCTTCTGCTCCCCCGTGGGAGCCCATGCTAGGGCACCCGGCTGTTTCTCAGCCTCTACCACCTCCCAGGTATGACTCAGTCAGGGAGCTAGCTAAACAACTTAGTACATTGCTACAAGAAGTCCACACAGTAGGGTTCCCTGTGTTTGAGGATCCGCAGACAGGGAGGCACCATCAGCCTTTCAACTTTAAACAAGTAAAGCAACTCAAGGAAGCAGTGATGACTTACGGAACAAATGCTCCTTTCACTCTGGGATTAATAGAGTCAGTAGTTAGTATGAACCCTGCACCTGATGATTGGAAATCATTGTGTAAAACAGTATTATCAGGGGGTGACTATTTATTGTTTAAGTCTAATTTCATAGAAAATTGCCAGGACATAGCCAGGAGGAATACAGCTGCTGGATTCCCATGGAGAAACTTAGAAATGCTTAGTGGGGAGGGACAGTATGCAGGGATTAATTATGACCAAGGGGTTTATGCACAGGTGGCGGCTGCGAGCTTGAGGGCCTGGAAATTGATCCCTGGGCCAAATGAATTACAAGGCGGCTTGTCGAAAATTATCCAAAGACCAAATGAACCCTATTCTGAATTTGTGGACTGCCCGCTTAAAGGTGCTTCAGGATCTTTGGCGACCCTGAACAAGCCATGTCTTTCACAGTTCAAATGGCTTATGAAAATGCTAATAAGTTGTGCAAGGAGGTGATTAGGCCATGGAGAAATAAGAGAAGTTTAGACATATACATAAAATTGTGTAAAGATATAAACGAACCTGTAATTATGGGAGAGGTGATTGCAGTGGCCCTGAGAGGAGAATCACCCCTTACACCGATAGGGGGAGTTAGAAAAAGGGAATGTTTCCAATGTGAACAGCCGGGTCACATAAGGAAGAACTGCTCAAATAGATCCAACAGTACGAGTAATGGACAGTGCCCGCTAGGGATTTGTAAGAGATGCCATAAAGGCCCCCATTGGACAAACGAGTGCAAATCAAAATTTAATCCTTTGCCACCTGTGGGAGAGTCAAAAAAACAAACAGGGGCCCGTTGCCTTGGGGCCTTCAAATGTTTGGGGCAATGGAGGAGCTGAATGACTCCCAGGTCCAGATGCTCTGCCACACCAATCCTTTCTACCTGTCTCCGCGCTCACCGGAGCTACCTCAGGAAGTGCCAGAGTGGACCTCAGTTCCTCTGCCCGACTCGTATTAAGCCAGGAATGGGGGTTCAGGTTCTACCAGCATGAGTAAAGGGACCTCTCCCACAGGGCACAGTGGGGTTGGTTTTGGGTTCTCATATCAGTTGGTTCATTTCTCATATCAGGACTAAATTTGATTCCAGGAGTCATTGACCAAGATTATATTGGTGAAATTAAGGTCATGATCTCCTCTCCTGAGGGCATTTCTGTCGTCTCACCTGGGGACATGATAGCTCAACTTCTTCTCCCAAGTTATCATGAAACTTTTAGAGCCACTCCTCAAAATAGAAGTGATAAAAGGTTTGGATCTTCGGGGCACAAAGATTTTTGCTTTTGTGTCCAGGATTGCAAAAATAGGCCTATGATTAAGCTCTATGTTCAAGGAAAAGAGATGATGGGTCTATTAGATACAGGTGCTGATTGCTCCATCATTCTGGAAAGAACCTGGCCAAAGCCTTGGCCATTACAAAAGTCAGAAAATTCCCTTCAAGGCCTTGGTTTCACTGCTTCTCCACAAAAAGGCTCACGTGTGTTGAAGTGGAGTGATGAGGAGGGTCATCAGGGAACCTTTCAACCATATGTTTTAAGTTCTTTGCCAGTAATATTGTGGGGAAGAGATGTCCTTCAACAAATGGGAGTAAATTTAGTTACTGAAACTTTGAAACAATGTTCCTCTGCCCTGGGTATTATGACAAATCAAGGGTATATCCCAGGAAAAGGTCTGGAAAAGAATCTACAGGGCAGAGTAGAGCCTATTGTAATCAAACAGTGAGGCAAAGAGGGGCTAGGTTATAATTTTGCGTAGGGGCCACTGAAAAAATTAAGCCTATAAAAATTACATAGAAAAATAATGATCATATTTGGGTCGCTCAGTGGCAACTTAATACAGAGAAACTCGCTGTGGCTGAACAATTGGTTGAAGAACAATTAAGCTTAGGTCATATAGAACTCTCTACATCTCTTTGGAATACCCCTATTTTTGTAATAAAGAAAAAATCAGGTAAATGGAGGCTGTTACAAGACCTTCATGCTATCAATGTGAGCATGGTGATTATGGGCACTACTCAACCTGGTTTGCCTAATCCCATGGCTATCCCAAAATATTATTACGTTATAGCCATTGATATCAAGGATTGTTTTTCTTTATTCCTATCCATTCTGAAGATAGGCTGCACTTTGCCTTTTCAGTCCCATCTATTAATTATGATATACCATACCAGAGATTTCAGTGGAAAGTTTTACCCCAGGTTATGTCCAATAGCCCCACCTTGTGTCAAATCTTCATAGATAAAGCACTGCACGCTGTTCGACAATCATGCTCTACTTTAATTGTAATTCATTATTTGGATGACATTTTATTGGCTCAAAAAGATATGGCCATTGTAAATGAAAAATTTCAACAAATAATCCAGGTGCTAAGAGAGCATGATCTTCATATAGCCTCAGACAAAATTCAAACTCAATTACCTATTAAATATCTTGGATATAGTATTTGAAGTGGACAAATTTGACTGCTATAAATTCAATTGTGTCATAGTAATTTAAAGACACTCAATGATTTTCAAAAATTGCTAGGAGATATCAACTGGATTCGTTCTTCTTTTCATTTGTCTACTTCAGAACTAAGGCCTCTTTTGATATCCTTCAAGGACCTTCTGATCCTACATCCCCCCAGTTTCTCACAAAGGAAGGAAAAGTAGCTTTAGAAGGGTGGAGAAGGTTCTGAGTAAAGCTCATTGCGATATGGTGAATCTGAGCCTTCCTGTACAACTTGTTGTTATTCCATCCCAATTCACACCTATGGGGGTCCTTTGGCAGCATGGCCCCTTACTTTGGATTCACTTATCTGTGTCCCCAAAGAAGGTCATCCAGCCTTACCCCGAACTAGTAGCTCAACTCATTTGCCGGGGAATAACCGTAATTTCTCAAATTCAGGCAAACATCCAGATTTTATTATTGTACCTTATTCTAAATCACAATTAGATGTTTTGACTAATAATAATGAATCATGGGCAGTACTTAGATGTAGCACTTCTGCCACTTTTGACAATCATCTGCCAAACTCTCCTTTACTTTCATTTTTCACCAAACATCCTGTTATTTTTCCAAAAGTGATTCGTTCTACGCCTATCTCTGGAGGTTGCACTGTTTTTACTGATGGTTCTTCTTCTGGTACAGCTGCGATTTCATACCAAGGACAGTCAGAGTGTCTACTTACACCTCACAAGTCCACTTAATGGGTAGAGCTCCAGGCATTCATCTTGGCTCTTGCTTCCTTTACTTCCGAATCTATCAATATTTATACTGATAGTGCTTATATAGCTAACAGCATCCCTCCTTTGGAGACCGCAGATTATATAAGCTCTCAAACTCCTGCTTTTGCCATGTTTTCACAAATACAATCCATGCTTTGGGAAAGAAAACATCCTGTGTTTGTAGGACATCTTAGGGCACACACAGCATTGCCTGGGCCTTTGAGTTCAGGATATTCCAAAGCTGATGTTACCACCAGGCAGTTGTTCATGTTCACAGCAGTGCAACAAGCCTCTAAGTTCCATGAACAGTTCCATGTCAACAGCATGACCCTTAGTATGAAGTTTTACATCACGAGGGAGTAAGCCCATGACATTGTTAAAAATTGTAATATGTGTGCCCAATTTCTGCCTGTACCTTATCTTGGGATTAATCCCCAAGGATTTTTGCCAAATCATATTTGGCAAATGGATATTACTCATTATCCGGAGTTTGGAAAACTTCACTACATTCATGTTTCCATCGATACAGCTTCTGGGTTCATGTGTGCATCTTTGCATGCTGGTGAAAAAACAAGAGATGTAATATAACATTGTCTTGGAGCCTTTAGTTCTTTGGGTATCCCTAAACAAATAAAAACTGATAATGGGCCAGCATATGCTTCTATTTCTTTTCAATTATTCTGTACTAGGTTTTCTATAGCTCATAAAACTGGTATCCCATACAATCCTCAAGGAAAAGGCATTATTGAATGAGCCCACCAAACTCTTAAAATCATGTTACAAAAACAAAAAGGGGGAGACGGGTATATTTCTCCCCATGATAGAATAGCCAATGCTCTTCTTACTTTAAATTTTTTAACCTTGGATGTCGAAGGCCGATCCACTGGTGATAGGCATTGGAATCCTAATCACAAACAAAAGCCTTCAGTAATGTGGAAGGATGTTCTTGATGGCAAATGAAGGGGCCCTGATCCTGTCCTGTTATGGAGAAAATGAGCGGTTTGTGTATTTCCGCAGGACAAACAGGACCCTATTTGGATCCCGGACCGGCTGATGAGAAGGGTCTCACAAATTATAACGGAGGCACAAAACGTGTAAACTAATGGCTATGTATAATTTGGTGAGTATATTTTTCATAGTTCAAGAAAGTAGAGTAACGGATAAACATCCTTAAGGCTTTCTAAAATGCTTCCTTTACCCTTATCTGTAATCTGTAATCTTTTCAATATCCTCTGCAGGGAACTGGACTCAGCTTTAGACAGCTGATAGGAAAATACCAAAAATCACTGATTTCTAAGGAGTTTTCTCTTTTTTTCTCTTCATTTGGACACAAAAGAAAATTGGGAAGATATAGTATAGGTTTTCTTTATTATTTCGCCTTCTCCCATTCCTCCAATATCCGGCTAACTCTAATTTTGATGCTAAAGGTGTTATGCATGCTCTTTTAAAATGAGTACGGCCATTTTATTTTTGGATTTTGAGCTCAATTTTACTAGTGAATTCACTTATTTTATACATATAAAGATATCTAAAATTTGTTTTTGTTTGTGTGTACACCTGTCTTATGTGTTTATGTTCATGTATGTTGTATGTGTGTTCAATATGGTACCAAATTGGCTTGTAGATGAGCACTCATAAATTAGATTTTAAAAGGGAAAAGAAAATGGATCCAAATGACTTTTAATTAACATGACTTAAGTACATAAAGGGAGGTTCAATCTAAATCATTTAGACATAAAAATAAAATGAGTTTAAGAATATTAAGCTCACATATTTGTTTTCTAGGTGGTTAACCAATAGAATGTTCTATAAATGTTGAGTGTTTCATTTCAACACTTTTAGGATTTTTCTTCAATAGAAAGAAGATGGTTTACACTTGTTGAAAATCCTGAGGTTTCATGGATAATCTAAGTTAACAATAAAAAATGAGTAAAGAAGATTTGACATAAATAGGATTAATCTCCATAAATATGTTTGTTAGAGGAGACATCTGATGAATTTGTAAAGTCAATATGTTAAAACATAAATTGTTAAGTAAAATTCGAGTAATCTTGATTTAGTTTCTATAAGGTAATATATATTTGTGTTTATTAAATATGCTTTTATAGGTTAAAAACTAAAAAGGATAATTTAAGATTGCTTTGATCTGGTTCTTCACTAAAAGAAAGCAAGGTTGATAGGACTTAAAATTCTAAAAGGTGTAATTCTATATGCAAAAGGTATAAAATGTTTGAAGTGATTGGGAACATTAAATGTTTCATAAGGATAGTATCAAAATATAAATTTGAAAAGGGTCAAGGCATTGCGGATTGTGCACATCTCACCATCAAAAATTACATACTTAAAAATAAAAAGGGGGAATTGTTGGGGTCTGGCCTTTAGCCTATTTCATCAGCTGCCCCAGAGTTATCTTGTTGCTGTTGGTATAGGTTTCTTCAGGAGGGGCTGTGAGGTTGTGCCTTATTAAGCTTGTTAATTTTGATACAAAATAAACTCAGGGTGGGTTGGAATGTGCTTACCACAGATGTTCCTAAGTTGTTTTTTCAGAACTCAAAATCTGCATAGCCTTTGGTGTCTTCCTTGGGAGGAGGATAAAAGGAGATGTGAAAGGTACAGATCAGGGAAGATAACCTTCCAGTCCCGCTTCAGCATAATTAGAGAGATTTTGATATCTTAGCCGTGGTTGCTGTAGTGGTGGTGGCCTCTATGGTGGTGGCTGCCGCAACTGCTGCAACCCTACCAGTGACTGTGCTGACATTGAATACCTTGAATACTTTGTCCAGTTCAGCTTAGGAAACTTTCCCAAATCAGGATCAACACCTGTACACTGGACTATTGACTGTGAACCAACGAGTTGATCTACTTCAGAACAAGTGGACATTTTGGTGGACATTGGGTCTATATGTATTTATGACCTGCCTGGACTGAGTTTTAGCTACCTAAGTAATCTGGCTAAGTCTTGGGGAGGAGTGGCCAGTGTCATCATTATTATGTGCTTTGTGCTTGGTCTTGTGGTAAGAAGGCTGTCAGGCATGGAAGGGATTGAGCAAGCTTATGCTGCCATCAGAGTTAATGACAACGAGTCAACAGTGATATGGATGGCTCAGGCTCAAGGGGCTGTAGTCAATGACGGGTAAGTCCCTTCAACCCCCTTATCAACCTAAGACAGGAAGGGTGCCTTATGCTGCACCTTATTCCAATGATGGGTAAGAAGGGGAGGTGTGAATGGAAACACCTAAGACAGACACAGTCAGCTGTTTGTCTTTCTCCTCTCAGAAAAAATAAAAAAGGAGGAGACATTGGAGACTAAGGCCAACATGATGCCTGGCTGGATATCAGAGAAAAGAATTAGTGGTGAACAACTCTGTAAGAGGCCCAGCTGGCTTGTATCTTCCCTAGTAATTAGCAAACTGCCTGACTGCATGACTAAGCCATTAGTCCACTCATTTGTTACAATTGGTTGAATGTATTTGCACTGTATCCCTATTGGTTGTTGTAAAAGATAAATACCAGGCATACAGGGAAAAAGTTGTAGCCACTAGTAAGAAGCAGCAGCAGCAGCAGAGAAGAAGACCCTCGGCAGTAGAAACAGAGCAGTGGAAGAAACAGGGACTCTAGTGCGGCAGTAGAAATGGGGTCTCCAAAGGGAGAAAATGTAAATAGCCTTGACTCTAAATGTAAAAAGCCTTGCCTCTAATGAAGAGGAAGGAGATGTAAAGGCCTCATATTGTACATATTGTCTCATTTATATTTATATATACACACACACACACACACACAAATATATAATATAAATATGAATCTATTTATATATACATACATATATATGTATTTTCTTTTGTACCAGGGGTTGTGCTCAGTGGCACTTAAACACTTAAGTCACATCCACAGCTTTTTTTTTTTTTAACTTTTATTTTGAGACAGGGTCTTGTTAGGTTATTTAGGGCCTTACTAAGTTGCTGAGATTAGCTTCAAATTGTGATCCTTGTGCCTCAGCATCAGCCTCTTAAGCTGCTAGTTTTACAGGAATGCAGCAATATGCCCAGCTATGTGTGTATATTTTTTAATTCACTATTTGACAATTCTGATTTTTGTTGTTGGGAGTCATCTTTTTCATGACAAGTACTCAAAATAGTAATCACTAATAGTAATCATGAAAACAAAAATTAACATGTTTCCTCCTTTCTCTAATAGATCTTTTGTTTTTAAAGTTTCTAAAATATGAAGCATTGAAGTGAATTTGAACCAATAATACATCTTATACAAAGAATATTGAGGATAAGTTGATAAAATATATTTAAAGAACAATTTGATAATGTTTATTATAATCAAGGAGTTTGTAATCAAAATAATTAATAACAGAAAATTTCATAATCATGTTGAAAGATAAATAATATACATACAAAATTCAGTTTTTCATTTGTTTTAATTTAAATACATTGTACTGACAACAATAGAGATTTGGTACAATTGCATAATGTTTTGAACAGTAATTGGTGTTAAGCTGGAAGGAAAAACTTTACCATACAGGAAAATATTTGAGATTTTATCATAGTTGAAACAAAGTAAAAAGACTGGCAGCTAATAAATAAAAACATTTTCTGCTACCTGAATTTTCTTTGTCATTACAATTTTAATAATCTTATCTTGATTTGTATTAAAATTTTTATATTAATAGTTTGGAGAATCCTAGTTTTTCAAATAGTTTGAATTTTTCACAAAACCCATTAACAATAAACTTCATTTTCAATAATTTAGGTTTACATAATAATAAGATAATAGGATAAAGGCAAATAAATGTAGTCAACCTTCATTCTTGATGGATTCTAAATCTGATAATTTTCTTACACATGAAATTTTATTTGTTAATTCAAAAAGCAACACACTCAACAATTTCATGGTCATCAGGAACATGTGCAAGGCAGCAAGAAATTTGAGCTTCCTGTCATGTACCTTTCCAGTTGAGGTTATAAAGGTAGTTGCACTCTGCCCTTTTATTTCAGTTTTATACATTAAATAAATGTATTTTTAAGTCAATGTGCTGCCTTGTTTTTCACAGTTTTGCATTTTCATTCACAATTACAAGTGGTCTATTGCTGGTAAGCATAACAAGTCTGTGATGTACCATTAGAGAACATATGGGTGTTACGTCAGCTTTGTACATGTGTAAATTATAACAGTTAGTGCAATGAGTTCACTATTAATCAATCAATGCAATACATTAAATAACTTGTTTAAATAGTAACACTTGAATCAAGATTAAGTAGTGATCAGTTGATGAAAAATATTGACCAAAGATCCTCAGAAAACTAATCTTGCATTTTCCATTGAAACAGTTCTGCACATTCACAAATTTTACATTTGGGGTGACTACACAGAATTGAACATCCAAATACAGCAAGGATATTTTGTAGTTACTTATTTTCAGTCATTTGGTGATAGTTTCAACATATACCAGTATATTATTTAATCAGGTCACAAATTAAATAATTATGAGGAAATACAAATATTTGGAAACTTATTTTAAAAACATCACTGTACTTACAAAATGTTCATAGCTCTATGAGCACATGCTATTTCTGTTTGTATTTTAAAAACATATAAGAAACTGGCTAATAATGCAAAATAATCTGTTTAATAAGAATATATGGATAAATATTTGTGAGTAAAGCAGTGATTATGTGTATATCAACATATAAGACCTGACAAAAGATGCAACATTCAGTAAAGAGTTAGAGGACAGGCAGGGGCAGTGGCTCTGCCATTAAGGCACTTGCCTGGCTTGCACAAGTACATGGGTTCAAACCCCAGCACCATGTACAGAATGAAGTGTCAAAGCAACAAAAGCCATGTGAAAAACTCAATAAAAAAATTGATTTTTTTCTCTCTCTTTCTCACTGTTCTTCTCCCTTAAGAAAAAAAAAAAAAAAGAGGAGCCAAGGGAACCAAAGGAACCCCAATTAGTTCCTATGTGATGTTAAGATATTCTTAGTATAGGAAGACATTTTTTAAAAATGAAGTCCAGTACACTTTAAAAAATCAATAATAGGAATTGCTGTATGTGAGTGTAAAATGTGCAGAAATCTAAGAAAAAATAATACTCAAAAAAAGGTATGAGGGATGGAGAAGGCTTCAAAGATTTATAAATGAGAACATTGATTAGAAAGTCACCTTTGAGAGGGCTTTTGGTGAAGGGGCTGGAGCAGTGTCTCAAGGGTTAGAGAGCTTGCTGTCCTGCACAAGGAACATAGTTCAAACCACAGCACCACATATAAAACTGGGTTTTGGAGAAATCAGAATCAGAGAACCAGATGAAAAACCAGCATAAAATTAATTCATTTTTCTCTCTCTTACACTCTGTCTTAAAAAAAAAAGAAAAGAAAACAAAAGAAAAAGAAAAAAAGAAAACAGGCTTTGAATGAAAGTTAAAATATTTTAGAAAAAACGCACAAGAAGATCCCTAAAGTTTCCACCATATGATTAAATCAGTTACAACTTTGGTTTATTTTCATTAATATGATATTTATGAAATGACTAATAGAATTAATAGTAAAAGTGTATTATAGAGGGCTGGAGCAGCGGCTCAGTGGTTTTAGTGATTGCCTAACATCCCCAAAGATATGGATTTGACCCCCAGCATCACATATACAATGAAGTGTCTGAGGAAATGAAAATCACATGAAAAAATAATAA
Organism: Aplodontia rufa; assembly: GCA_004027875.1. Lineage (NCBI taxonomy): Eukaryota > Metazoa > Chordata > Mammalia > Rodentia > Aplodontiidae > Aplodontia > Aplodontia rufa. The sequence goes on from PVKS010003653.1 coordinate 79,523, forward strand.
AAATTGTTTCTCTTTTTCTCTATTTTTTTTAAGAGAGAGAAGGACAATGAGTGAGAGAGAGAGAGAAGCAATTTTAATTTAGTTTTTCATGTGACTTTCATTCCTCAGACATTTCCTTGTGTAGGTGGTCCTGGGGTTTGAATTTGCATACTCATGCATGCCAGGCAAGCGCATAACCACTGAGCTACCTACTGAGCCACCGCTTCAGATTCCTAAAAAGTTAAATTAAAGCACCACTTGGGAAAGAAGCAAAAATGTGAAAACACTTAAACAATGGAATTAGTGGATTTACTATGTTTAGAAGAAGAACTTTCTGTCTAGAATATATTTCTAAAAATAATATATTAGTGCGAGCTAAAACCAGTATCCCAACATCTCAGAGAAGTGGTGTTGCAGTTTAGATCTTTATTAGTTCTTTGGATGGGAAAATATTATATACAAGAGAGATTGGAAATTTGTCTTACCTAGTATTTGTGACTTGGTGGTTGAAACACATCAAGTAAGAATTCATAAAAAAAATTCTGGCACCACTGTTTCATGGAAATCCTGAAGTACCACTTGGATGATGGCAAAATAGCTGTGACTCAAAAGAATAGAAATAATTAGAACAGTAAATATGATAACAGAAAGGTAAAGTATGTTCCAAAGTAAAACAAGTTTTATCCGTAAGAAAATTTAAGTAATAATGGGAATGAAATATATTATGTAAATAAAATTCAGAGTGTCCATCATTTTATGTTTTTCAATAAACAGTAAGCTAAAATGATAATTCAGTATTGAAATATAAGAAGTTCAAAAGAGCAAAAATTATGATAACTTTAAGCAATAAGTTCCTATGAAAGTTAACATAAAATAAAGTAAGAAAATGCCAAAATAAAAGTTAAAACATTTCAGAATATTGCAAAAATAATTGATAATTAATAATATTAACCTATTTCCTGTTCTACGTAGGATAAAGATGTAAATACTCATTTAATTGCCAGGAAGGTTAATAAAATTTTATAAAAACCTAATGATATGTTTTAAATACAAAACATACATTCCAACAGTGAAGGAAAGATGGAATAAAGTTTAAAAAAGGAAAGAAAAATGAAAGAAAAAAATTAGTTCTTATGGAAGTGAAATTTCACATAAAATGATAAAAAAATGTAACATTTGATGATATGAAACAAAAAATTAAATGATAGTTATATGTAGCAAAGTCTTCAAACATAAAACAAACTTATTTGTAATGAAAGGCAAACAAATGCCCAGATTGAATAAAAAATTAAATTTGGCATAAATGCTCTTATTTCAGATTTATAGTGGTACCACCACAAAATAAAGTATAAGATGCAGATTAGAAATTCAGTAAGTATGCTAATATTTTATTGTTGGTATCATTGAACATGACTTTAATGGAAAAATTTTAATTGGTTAAAATGTCATTTCAAAGAAAAATTTATTAGAAAACTATGAAAATATGTGTAAGGTATAAATCTACTAAATATTAGTATGTGTATATATGAAAGTATGTGTATATGTATGAAATGCATTTGTATAATATATATTATACAAATGTGTATAAATATTATGGCAAATGGACTTTTAAGCTTGTCCTACTTGTCCTGGTTTCCATGTGTTTGTGTAAGTCCATCTGTAAATGTGGGTTGAATTTTAACTTCCTTCTAATACAATAAGAAAATGAGACTTCAAAATATCATTACATGTAGGTGATTACTAGATTATTTGTCATGATTGTAGTGCTTGTCTTGATTTGTCTTTCCATTACTACCTGCGAGAAGCAAATAATCATGTTGGATCACCAATGGCAAGGAACCATGAGTGACTTCCAAGAGCTGAGGAAAAGTAGTTAAGAATAGCCTCCTATCAATAGCTAGCAGTAAATTATATCCAAAGGGAACTGAATTCTGCCAGCAAGCCCTCGAGTCAACCATTTCCTTCCTCAGTCAAATTTCCAGTTTAGAATGATTCTTGAGCAATACTTTGCTAGTAGCTTTGTGACGACAAAGAGATTCCAGCTAAGCAATGCCTAGACTATGAATCACAGAAGTTGTCAGCCAATAAATGCATATTATTTCAGGCACTCAAATGTATGATAAATTTTCACATAGCAACACAAATTACTCAGTACAAAATGCAGACAAATTTTCACCAAGATAAAGCATTCAGTTGAACTGAATTTTTGAAACCCCATCTAGCCACATTTTGTTCCTACTTTTTCTTGGTCTATAACCAAAGAAAGGGGTTATAGATTGATCTAGTTGTTTGATCTTATTAGCAGGAGGAAATATAGGAGATTTCACAGAATTCCTCTTATACTTACCAGGGATTTGATGTCAATAGAAAATTCCAAAAATCAAATTGTGGCAGGAATGTTTACGGCTTATGAATCATGGTTGGATCACTATCCAAGCAAGAATCTGATATCAGGTGACATACTTGTTGACAGCAAAGTGGCATAGAATGTGTTGGAAGAATTAGTTGTAAATACCAGCTACAAAAAAAAAATTGATATTATAAATTTTGAAAATAGAATATGGTTGGCATAGGCTGGGGATAGAAAATAGGAGGGAAGGGGATAGATTCAAGATGGTGGGCCAGGAAAAGGCTAGTCTGTGACATAAGTAAGACTCAAGCAGCAGGAAAACTGCCCCTCTCCAAGGGGGTGAAAAACAGATTTAATTAACCCTCAAAATCAGAAAGTGCCTTAGAGATTTAGAAATTTGAGTATATTAACCAAAGAACAAAGACTACATTGGAGCTGGTCTTGTTGTGGTTGTAGTAGCAGTTGCAGCTGCAATAATCTTGCTGGCTTGGCACTTAGAGAGGAAGAGTACAGAGAAACAGAAAAGATAGATGTAGCACAGAGAATCCCGAGATCAGAAAGACAGCCTGCTTGTAGAGGCAAGGGTAAAGCTCAAGCCTGGGGACCAAGATTGAAGGATCCAGTGGTTGAGAGAACATGTGGGTTTCAGTGGAAATATTTCTCATCCTCCATTCAGAGGTGGCCATAGACATTAGCCAACCCCCGCCCCCCAAGCTGTTTTCTTAGGCTTTCTTTTATGTATAGTTCAAACAAAGAAGGAACACTGCCAATGGGTTTGATCAGCTGGACCATGCTCATAAATTAATTTCGGACCTTGACTATAGACACTGAATCAAAGTGTGGTTGGCACTGACTAACCAGGAGAGAGCTGATCACAGTCTTCACTACAAAGTAAAAGCATAACATAAAACACAGTCTCCAAAACTTCACTGTGTATGTGGTGCTGGGCCAGAACTGGAACCACCGAGCAATCCTTCCAGCCCCAAATAATACTCTTTTAAATGTAGAATGAATGAAAGAAAAAAATTAGATCAGAAATCAAGAGATTCTTAGAAATAAATGAGAACAAAGACAAAATATATCAAAACCTCTGGGACACTTTGAAAGCATTTCTAGAAGGAAAATTTATAGCATTGAGTGCCTGCCTTAAATAGCTAGAGATATCACCAATCTAGTATTTTGCTTTACCTTAAGTGCTTAGAAAATAAGAACAAACTAACATGAAAGCCAGTAGAAAACAGGAAATAATCAAGATCAGTGATAAAATTAAGAATAAAAGTAATTACAAAGAATCGTTGAAACAAAAAGTTGGTTCTTTGAAAAGATAAATAAAATTAACAAACCCTTAGACAAACTAACAAAAAGAATGAGAAAAAGCAAAAAAAGAAAATTACAGAAGAAAAGAAAGATATTACCACAGACCACTTTGAAATCTGGAGGATTATCAGAACCGTTTTGAAAACTTGTGCTACAATAAACTAGAAAATTTGGAAGATATGGACAAATTTCTATACACACAAAATCATCCAAAATGAATAAGGAAGATGTAGGAATTCTAAACATGCCAACATCAAGTAATGAAATTTAAACAGTAATTAAAAGTGTTCCAAAAAAGAAAAGCCCAGGACTTGATGGATTCTACCAGACCTTTGCAGAAATAACAACACTCTTTCTTCAGTTATTCCATGAAATTGAAAAGGAGGGAACACTCCCAAATAATGTTTATGAGGCAGGCATACCCTAAATATCAAAATCAGAGAAAGACATATCAAGGAACAAAAAATGCTATCCAATATCTCTGATGAAAATAGATGCAAAAATCTTAAATGAAATGTTTATAAACCTAATTCAAAATGCATCACAATGATAAGACACATCTTATGCAAGGTTGGTTCAACATACACAAATCAATAAAAGTGATTCAGCACTTAAACAGAAATAAGGACAATAATCAAATGATCATCTCAATGGTTATAGAAAAGGCCTTTGATAAAATCCAACACCCATTCATGTTAAAAACATTGAAGAAACTAGGGAATCAAAGAACTTATCTTAGCATTGTTAAGGACAGCTATGATAAACCCAAAGTCAACATCATAATAAATGGAGAAAAACTAAAATCATTTCCACTGAATTCAAGAATAAGACAAAGCTGTCTACTCCTATACAATATAATTCTTGAAGCATTAGCCAGAACAATCAGGGAAGATAAGAAAATCAAATGTATACAAATAGAAAAAGAAGAAGTCAAACTATCTATTTGTTGATAATATAATCCTATATCTAGAAGAGTCAAAAACCTCCACTGGAAGAATCCTAGAGCTTAAAATGAATTTAGCAAAGTTAGCAGAATACAAGATTAACACCTGTTAATCGATAGCTTTCCTATATTCCAACAGTGATTCATCCAAGGAAGAAAGTAGGAAAACCATCCCATTCACAATTACCTCAAAAATAAAATAAAATACCTGATAATTAATCTAACCAAGGAGGTAGATAATCTCTACAATGAAAATTATGGAATACTGAAGAAGGAAATTAAGAAGCTGTTAGAAGATGGAAAGACATTTCATATTCTTGGATTGCAGAATTAGTATTGTCAAAATGACCCAAAGTACTATACAGATTCAATGCAATCCTCATCAAAATAACAATGGCATTCTTCACAGAACTAGAAAAAAATTCTTAGATTCATTTGGAAGAATAAGAAAAACAGAAATACTTAAGCAAGAAAAATAAAGTAACATCACAATAACTGATCTGAAATTATACTGCAGTGCTAGAGTAAAAACAACCTTAACAAACAAACAAGCAAGCATGGTATTGGTACCAAAATAAAAATGAAGACCAATGGAATAGTATAGAAGACACAGACAAATCCTCAAACTTATAGCCATCTGATATTTGACAAAGTTGCCAAAAATATATCTTGGAGAAAAGACAGTCTTTTCAACAAATGATGCTGGGAAAACTGTAAGGCTATATGCAGAAAAATGAAATTGGATTAAAATCTTTCACCCTGTACAAAACTCAAATTTGTTCAAAGACTTAGGAATTAGATCAGAAAACTTACAAATGCTTGATGAAATGAGAGGGTCAACACTCTATCACATAGGAGCTGGCATTGACCTCCTTAACAAGACCCCCGGAGCACAAGAAATCAAAACAAGAATCAATAAGTGGGATACCATTAAACTAAAATGCTTCTGCATACCATAGGAAATTATTAAGACTGTGAACCAAGAACTTACAGTGGGGTCTATGGCATGTGGAATAAATGGGAGCAATTCCTTGTCCTGTCCATCCCCCCAGCCAGAAGGATCATGTAACAAGTTAAAGGCTCTGAGTCTTCTGCCACAAGAGACAGTGTATGCAACTCCCAGCAAAGAGAGGATAGAAATCATCCATACTCACTGCTCATTAAGTCTTCTGGCTTTCAGCTCCCCTGGGAGGCTGGAAAATGCCAGGATATTCCAGAATAAGTCCTCTTCATTGGAAGCCCCTCCTAGAAAACCCAGGAGTCTGAGAACACCCTAGTCCTCTTTGTGAGATAACATAACCACAGACTGAGAGACATTCATATCAAAACCCAGAAGGACAATGAACATCTCCTCTCAAAGGACTCAGAGACTCCCTTACTGTCTATAGTTCCAAGTTTTCATTAAGAATTTTTTACTTTTTATCTGATTTTGCATACATATATACATTTTTTTTCTTTCTTGCCTTCTTTTTTTCTCTTGTTATTGATGTGTATTGGTACAATAGCTGGAACAGTTCATGGTCATATAAAAATACTAGCTATTTTTTTCTTTTGTTTTCTGGATGTTTTCTCTCTCCTTTTTTATTTTTATTCTCTTTTTTCTGTTCATGTTTGTTTTAGTTTTTGTCTTTGTGTGTTTTTACATTTCCTTGTACTTCCTCCTAAAAAGAGGTACTGGTCAGTGCATTTAGTACATGAAGTATACTCTGCTGGACCTCATATTTTACCTATGTGTGCTTCTACACTTATGTGATCACCCAAATTTTATTAATATCTTTTGCCCCACCTATATTTTACCACTGCTAACCCTGCTTCCCCTAGGGTCTGTTTTTTCTTTTTTCCCTTTTTTTCTTTATTTTATCCTTTTATTTTTTTCTCTTTCTTTTTTCTTTCTTTCTCTTTCTTATTCTTTCTCTCTCCAGCAGATCCTATACCTCCTTCACTTTCTCAATGTCCACAATTAGTCAAGATAGCAAACTAGCTTGTAATGTACTTTGTTTGAAATGAACTTTACCTCAAATTAACCTCTTCTCCCCTATACTATTTCAATTCCTAAACTATATGCTGTTCTCTCTCTTCCTCACTTGAAGTCTTTAATCTACTCACTTCCCATTTTTATCTTTTCCTTATTCCTAATTGAATAGCTGAATCCATTTTGATTCAACCAAAATACAGACATTATCGGAACTTATTTTGAAAAATTATACTATGCTAAGTTTGATAATCTGGAAGATATGAACAGATACTTAGCCATATACAATACCCCCAGATTACCATCAGAAGACATTGAAAATCTAAACCAACCTATATCAGGTTCTGAAATTGAAGCAGCAATCAAAGGCCTTCCAAAAAGAAAAGTCCTGTACCTAATGAATTCACGGCAAAATTCTACCAAATTTTTACAGAAGAATCAACCTCTATAAGCTTTATGATAAATTGAAAGGGTTGGCACATTACCAAACACTTTTTATGAAGCAGACATAACTCTCATACCAAAATCTAACAAAGACTCATCAAGAAAAGAAAATGGTAGACCAATTTTTTTGATGAACATAGATGCAAAAATCCTTAATAAAATTCTAGGTAATTGGATCCAAAAGTACAATGAAAAGGTAATACATCATGATGAAGTGGGCTTCATTCCTGGAAAACAGGGCTGGTTCAACATTTTCAAATCAATAAATGTAATTCAACACTTAAATAGAATTAAAAATAAAAATCATATAATCATCTCAATCAACGCAGAAAAGGCCTTTGATAAAATTCAACATCCTTTTATGCTCAAAATCCTGGAGAGGTTAGGGATCAAGGGAAGATATTTTAGCTAGTAAGATCCATTTATGACAGACCCATATCAAATATTATGCTCAATGGTGAAAGACTGAAAACATTTCCATTTAATTCAGGAACAAAACAAGGCTGTCCACTTTCACCACTCTTACAGTCCTTGAAACCCTTGCCCGAGCTATCAGGTAAGAGAAAGAAATCAAAGAAATTTGAAAAGGAAAAGAAGTCAAGCTGTCTCTACTTGCGGATGACATGATCCTCTCCCTAGAAGACCCTATAAGCTTGACCAGAAGACGTCCGGAGCTTATAAACAACTTCAGCAAAGTGGCTGGTTATAAGATTAACACCAGTAAATCATTAGCTTTCCTATACTCAAGCAACAAGGGCACTTAAGAAGAAATTAGGAAATCTGTCCCTTTCACCATCTACTCCAAAAAAATGAAATACTTGGGCATAAATCTCACAAAGGATGTCAAGGACCTATACAACAAGAAGTTATCGAACTTTGTAGAAGAAATTATAGAAGATCTGAGTTGATGGAAAAACATTCCATGTTCATGGTTAGGTAGAGTCAATATCATCATAATAGTCATTCTACCCATGGCCCTATACATATTTAATGCAATCCCTACCAAGATAACATAGTCATTCATCACAGATATAGAAAAAGCAATACTAAAATTGTATAGAATAATAGAAGACCCAGAATAGCCAAAACTTTACACAGCAAGAAGGAGGGGGCAGGTGGCAACTTAATTCCTGACCTGAATTTATATTACAAGACTATAGTAACAAAAACAGCATGGTATTATTACCAAAACAGAACTGAAGACAAATGGAATAGAATAGAAAATTCTGAGATTAACCCTCATACTTTTAACTATCTGATATCTGATAAAGGGGGCAAAAGCATAGTGTGCAAGAATGATAGCCTGTTTAACAAATGGTGATGGACAAATTGGAAAGCCATATGTAGACAACTGAAATTAGATTCTTACTTTTTACCCTGGACAAAAATTAAATCAGAATGTTTCAAGGATCTGGATATTAAACCAGCAACTCTACAATTGCTTGAATAAGAATTAGGATCGGCATTACTTGACATAGGGGTCGGCACAGCCTTCCTTAACAGGAATCCCATGGCACAAACAGTAAAATCAAGAATAAATGCATGGGATGCAATTAAACCAAAAAGCTTTTGCACAGCTAAGGGTTTAGTCAAGAGTCTCAAGAGAAAACCTAGAGAATGGGAGAAATATCTTTGCCTGCTACACCTTGGACAGAGGGCTAATATCCAGAATATAAAAAGAAATTTTAAAAAACATCAAAATTGCAAATAACCCAATTAATAAATGGGCTATGGAACTAAAAAGAAGCTTCTCAATGGAGGAAATCCAAAATGCCCATAAACATATGAGAAAATGCTCTAGATCACTAGCAATAAAAGAAATGCAAATCAAAACTTCACTGAGATTTCACCTTACTCCTGTCAGAGTGGCAAAAATGAAGAATACAAACAATGATAGGTGCTGGAGGGGCTATGTTACATTGCTGATGGGACTGCAAACTGTTAAAGTCACTCTGGAAAGCTGTGTGGAGACTCCTAAAAAATTAGGGCTGGAACCACTTTTTGACCCAACCATTCCACTCCTGGGTATCTTCCCAAAAGAGCCAGAATCAGCTTACTATAGAGATACGGCTTCATCAATGTTTATAGCAGCTCAATTTACTATAGCTAAATTATGGAACCAATTCAGATACCCCTCACTTGATGACTGGATCCAAAATCTTTGATACATATATGCAATGGAATACTACTTGGCTTTTAGAGAAAATGATATTATGGGATTTGCAGCCAAATGGATGGAGATGGAAAAATTTTTGCTATTGAAGTATCCCAAACTCAGAGACTCAAGAGCCAAATGTTTCCTCTCATTTGTGGAAGCTAGAATACAAATGGAAACAGTATGATAGATAGCTAACCTAACAAGTACCTCAACAGGTATGAATTTTTACGTGATCATGGGCAACCTTACCTAGGTTCCTGGGGGACATAGGAGGAGGGCAGGGAGGGGGGAAGGGAATAGGAAGGACATCAAGGAAACATGAAGTAGGTAGTATGGGGGAATCTAATCTGAGGGGAACATCCAACTTCCATGAGAAGTCCAATTAACTTGGAGCTTAAGTAGATTGAAACACGGAACCATGGGGAACCCAAAGGGGGAATCCATGGTCTGGCACCAATATTGGCTTGTTCAGTTATTACACTTTTGTTCTTGATCATTTGATGATGAAGCCCTCCTAATTGTAAGACCATCTTTATCAAATAAAACTAAAAAAAAAGAGATTAATCATGGTTCTCTGTAAAGTAAAATATTATTGATATCAAAAAAGATATTAAAGCAAGGCCTAATCATAATTATGAAAATCAACACAAACTGAGATGTTGACAAATCAAATCCAAACAGAAATTTTAAAAAGGATAATAGTATATCATCATTACATGAGATAAATCACAGAAATGTAAGAATAGATAATGTTTATTTCTAAAATGTAGTAAGATTACAAAAAAAAAGTTTAACAATGATATAATAGATTCAAAAAAATGTCTGCAATTTAAACATGCTTCTTGGTAAAATTCTCAGCAAAATGGGAATACATTGAAAAAAACTTCATTTAAGAATGGATATTTATAACAAACAAATACTTTTTATTGAATTATGATGTTTCTAGTGCAAGCAAAAATTACTGTTATTCTCCTTTTCAATATGAAGTTTCAAGTTCAAAGTGTTTTATTAAAATAATAAAAATGAAATTTTTTATTAATAATAAAATAAAATTTTTATTAAGAATAAAAATGAAATATAAAAAATGAATTTTTTATAATTCTAAAACAAGAATTATAAAAAATAAATGAGTAGAGAAAGAACTAATTAAAGAATTTTTACATTGCTTGTGGAGACACCTGGTAGAAAGTAGAAAAAAATTATATGGAAGGGGTGAGTATCAAATTGAGTTCAGTGTTTATTGATGAGAATGGGCATGTGAGGACATTGGCATTCATAATAACATCTAAGAAACTTTCAATGTTAACTACAATTTTTTAATTTTAGAAACTATTAAGTCTAATATTAACATGTGTTCAATGTTGCCTTTTCTGAAGTTATAAAAAACTTGAGTTTACAATTATATATGTGTGTATGTATTTATATACACATATATATGTAAAAAAAGGTAGATTCAGAGAAATTCAGAAAAATACGTTGACTTTTTTTTAGTATTTGACTGATAAAATAATATACATTGCTCACTAAATGATTTGACAGTATACTTTGTTTAAAATTTTCAACTTGGCAGGAAAGATTTAAATGTAAATTATTTGAAATGGTTATATCTATGTTTTCCTTGCAAACGTGGCCTTTGTTTTCTATTGATTTATTGCATATGAAAATTTAATAGATAAATTTCAAAGGTCAGTCTACTTTATTTTATATAGTTACTTTGTAATCAATCTGGAAAACTGTTCTTGTTTGGTGGTTTTACAAAATATTTAATTCATCCTGAAAATGGTAGTAAGTACTAAAATTCATAGATTTTATTTAATGTGTCAATGAAACTGAAGAAGGAGGCTTCAAAATCACATTCAGTGTTACTACAGAGTGACAAAGATATTATTAACAATTGTTCCCCAGATGGTTTTAGGCATTATTATTCCCTTCAGACCTGAGCAAATATTGTAGATTGATTTGGCTCATAACAAAAAAACAAAATAAAAGGAAATGATGAATGTAGAAACTGAACAGATTTTTTATTTCTGCAATCTATCCTTTCATATATTTTTTATGGTTTAAAGTCTATATACCTACATCTTAAAATCAATATAATGAAGATTGACGAGCATCAAACAGCTGTTTGAGGAATAGAGCAAGAAATTTAAGCCTGGATTTATCATGCCTTTTTGAAACAGAACAGAAGAATTTTGTTTATTTTAGTTGGCATATTAGCTTGTTCAATTAGAGAAGATATCGTTTTCCCAATTTCTTTGCAAGAAAACTTTGACTCTAATATATCACATATTCCTGGGTAATTTTTCTTTTATATAGTTTTAAGTTATTGGGGACATTCTGTTAAAAAATACTTTTCTATACTATAAATTGAAATAATTTTATCTTTACCATATTTCAGAATCTTTAAATCTTCCATAGATCACATGTTTCTTACATTGCATTTACGTTTTAAAATTATAAAATTTAATTATTCTTCATAAATGATATTATACACTAGAGTTAATATTCTTGCCTTTAACTTTCATGCACAATATTTTATGTTGATTTCATCAAAATAACTAATTTATCTTTATTAAATTTCAGTTAAAATTACTATAGCAGATGTATTGAACATTTATATTTATCTAATATTGAGGTATGATTAGTGAAAATCCATTAGTCAAATTGCTTTTCTTTACCCTAAATAAAACTATAATTTTTTATCAATTCTATTTTCGTACTATAGGCATTTAAGTTTGCACATAAATCCTTATGATAGAAACTGGATAGGTGTCTCAGCAGTTATGGCACTTGCTGCGATTGCCTGGCATGTGCCAGGATGCAGGTTCAAACACCAGCACCACGTACACAACTAAGCATTGGAGCAACAAAAGTCACATGAAAAACTAAATAAAAATTGATTCTCTCTTTCTCTCTCTCTCTCTTGCTGTACCTCATTTCTTCTTTAAAAAAATCCTTAAAATAACATCATTGGTACACTTATGATGGAGTATACTGGGATTCAATGCTCAGTAGGCAGAAGAATATGTTTTTACACATATAAATAATTGGATTTTTTGTTGCTATGATATGTCCTATATATAAATGCCACAAAACATATTGTTATATTCATGATAGACATTTAAAATGTTACCAGGGAGTCATTTTAAATGCAGATTTATGAACATTCTTGAACTACTCATTAAGTTATCCCCATATATTTTTCTCTTACATACTTAGAAATATAATTTCTAGGCCATATAAAAATACACACTATCTACCCCAGACATTATTGAAGAATTTCCTTTTGTACAATCTTGCAATTACAGCAACTATGGCTAATGTTCTGGCTACGCATATTCTCAGCAACATGTTAGATTTCAGTCTTTATTCCTTTTAATCATTTTGCTAGATGTGCATTTGTAGACCATGCTGGTTTTAATTTGAAGTAAGTAATAATGGTGAGAAAACATTCCTATGTTTACTAGCAACTTAGGTGTCTTTTTATTTTGCACTATATAAAATTTTTGTCCATTTTTGAATGTTTATTTTTTTATTTTACCAGTTCACTAGTTATAAAATTGTGACAATGTGTCACTTTCAGATATGCTAAATGCAAACAAATGTCTTCTGTCAAAGTTTGTGGCTTGACAAACACTTTGCTTGCTATGTTTTCAGATGAATATAAATTCTGAAAATTTTAGGTTTTTTTAATTTTCAAGTGTCTCACCTTGTGTTTTGAGTCTCTTTTATAAATTGTTCCTAACATGACTTTTTAAAAGTTTTATTTTAAACTCAAGGGATTTTCTGCAGCGTACAAAATGGAGATAAATAACTACGCAGTTTCTACTCCACATAATTAAAAGTATTGCATTGTTCTTAAGTATTGAGTTAGTGTCATTCTATAAATTTTGTGATTTTGTTTTATAATAATTCAATTCAAAATATTTTTAAATTTCATTTTGATAATTTGTCCTATGGGACATTTTGAGGCATGTGACCTAATTTCTAAACTTTTGGTGTTTTTAACATTCTTGCTTTCTTATTTTCTAGTTTAATTTCATTTTAATAAGATAATACTCTGATTTTAGGATAACCAAAATTTGTTCTATAGCACAACTTATGATCTACCTTGATGTGTTTTCCTTGTACATTTGAAAATAATTTTTATTTAGTTGTTGAGTGTTCTATAACATAATTGGGATACATTGGAGGAATGCTAATAGTGCTATAGTATATACACAAATAGCAGTGTTTGAAATGGATAACAATGTTATCTCAATCATAAGAAATGATTAATTTTAGAAAGAACAAACACTTTCATCATCACGTATTTCTAAAATCACTTCAATGCATAATTTACTCAGAAAGGATCTAATATTTTGAAATGTTCTCAAGATGGATATATATACATATATATATTATTCAAACAAATACAACATAAAATTTATTCAATGTTACTTGTCTTATATAGTTTATTTTCTATATTCTCCATTTCAATCTCATTCATTCCCTTCTTGGTATTTTGCAGCCATTGCTTATTACAATAATCATCTCATGATAATATCCATACGGCTTTCCTGGCAGGTAGAGATTTAAGTGGAACTATTTACACTGTACTTTCCAACTGTAGTGTCAATTCAGCAGCCTATATCTCTCTTCTATATTCAAAACAAGAAACAAAAGAAAATTATGTCTTTTGATCAAACAAATGAAAAGAAGCAACAAATATGATGAATATTTTTTTCAATGAACGAATAGAAAGTATATGTAGATAATATAAAATATTGGTTCTCCATAACAATGCAGTATTTAAAATAATCTGAGTTAAAATGTCATTGAGCTTTTAGAAAAGTTGAGTGCTATTTTGATATCATACTTTGTTTTACAGAAGATTTTTTTATAGAAATATTCACCACTACAATTCTCATATTAATACAAATGCACTTATTCATTTATATATTTTTTAAATATTTGCTATGTGGAAAGCATCATGACAGTTCAAAAAAATTGTTAGCAGCTTTTTCAATCTATACCCAGAGAAGATAAATTACATTCAAATACAATGTGTATTTCTTGAACTTATTAGTTACCTAATATTATGTTATAAATTACCTTCAAATTTTTTACATAAAAGACCAGATATAATTTCACAGACATTTTAGATAAAATAATTAAACAGAAAATTAGACAAAGTGTTCCATCTCATAGGTGTTCAGAGATGGCAATTAAGGTATAAATCAGGCTGTATTTATGGGAAGAACTGAATGAAGCTGAAATGTCCATGCTCAAGATGACTTGGTTGTTGATTGATTGCCTCAGCTATTCATTGGCCACTAGAAAGAGGCTTCTTTTCCTACTAAGTAGACTCTTCATGGTGATTCTTGGATTTCTTTTTAACATGTTATTGTCTTCTATTGGAAAGTTCTTTCTAAAAGAGACTGATGTCTTTTAGAATGTATCCTTAGAAATCACATATCATCATTTCTACCACATTCTATTTCTCACTGAAGCCAAACATGACATAAAGGGCAGAGGAGAGAAAACGAAAGCATAAATATAAGAGAATAAAACCATTGAGGAATGCCCCAGGGACTATCTTCTACAGGATTATCATTCTTACAAGCAAATATCACTTTCTACTACCTTGTCACACAGAATTCAATGACTTCCCAAGGCTAAAAAATAAAATAAAAATATTTTGTAAGATATAAAGCCTTCCCTTGATTAAGTCTCTTCATAATAGATCTGACTTTCAGTTCCATCAATGAGTGTCCAAGTTCCTATGCCTCAAACTCAAGTTACTTATGCATCATAACTATCAAAATGATATAATATAGCTTTTTCATAAAAGGTAACAGTTTTTCAGCATTTTGTGATAAAGAATGATGTAATCAATTTATCAACTTTAACTCATTTTAGCCTCAATTTTTTTCATTACATTTACTGTTCTTATTCTCATTTTAAATTTGAGGAAACTGACACATAACACTTAAGCCCACACAGGTAATATGAAGTAGAAGGAAATTAAAGTAGTGAAATAAGTTAGCAAGATTCTTTTTTATTCAAATAACCATAAAGTTCATATCACACAAAGCATTCTTTCTTTTCACAAAGTGTTTATCTCTGGAATAATCATCTGAGTCTTTGCAGTTAAAATATTCTAGCATGGTATAAAAGTGATTCCATTTTTCAATCAAGTTTCAACATAAACATTTTTTCCATGATTCCAAAAGGCACATTTATGCTGTCTTTCTATTTTGGTCCACTGCATTTCATACATTTTCACTTATATTACTGTATTATTTTTATTTTACTAGTAATATTTAGTACAATATTATCACTTCCTCTTAATTATTATAAGAATTACACATGGTATGCAACTGGTAATAGTTGAATGATTAGAATTATTCAAGACAGTAATGTTGAATTGATTCTATATGATAATTTATGAAACGTTTGGAATATTAAACAATAGCACATGTATAAAAAAGTGTTTGTGATGACAATAATAATAGCAAACATGATTTGGATGTTTTCATATAGGCACAGTTCTAAGCAGAGTTCAGATATTATAATGTGTGCTTTTCCTTATCATCTTATGGAATTTATAATGTTATGGTAAGTGTGTTACAGATTATAAAATTGAGATAAGCTGATAAGTGGTGAAAAAGGAATAGAAACAAGGATTCTAATTCAATCTCTACACACTTGTTTAAATCTATAATTTGACAAGTATTATGAACATGAGATATCCCCTGAAAGCATATGAGAGAGACAATACAGGAATATTCATAGGTGTAATGATTAGATTGGTATAGCTATGACTCAATTGGCAGATTAATCAATTTGATAGATTAATAATTTTAATGGACTAACTGGAGATAACTTTAGATATGTATGGTATGGCTGGAGAAAGTAGGTCACTGGAATTATGCATTTGGCGATTATATTTTGTCCCTGGCTACTCTAATCCTCTCTCTTCTTTCTGACTACCATGAGTGGAATAGATTTCCTCTATTGTGTCCTTCCATGGTAATGTTTGGCCTTATCTCAGGCCTACAGCAGTGGAGTCAGTCAACCACCTACTGAAATTTCTGAAAACATTAGCCCAAAATAAAGTTTTGCTCCTCTAAGTTGTTCTGGTCACGTATTTTGGTCATAGTGATGAAAAGCTAACTAACACAACAAGTTATTAGGTTTAATAGTCTGGAATTTTGTTCTATGAATATTAAGATAAGAAAACATTTTAACATGAGATTGACATGTTCAAGAGATACTATTTCTGCTTGATGAATGGTCTGAGTTAAGAAGAACTTTTATGCATAGAAATATATCTTATATGAGCACATCACACACATACACATACACACACACATTTAATTATATCACAGGAAATAACAGCTTAAATACTACTGTCCTCAATAGACTTTTACTTCAGTAGTCTATGATTCAAGATGCACACAAACATAAAGAGAAAAAATTGAATAACTAAAAATTCATGTTGAAATGCAACAAATACATTAAGAAAACTGAAATCTAGATCTTGCTTAAGTGCATATGAAAAATTAAAGATAAAGCCTGTCTACATAGGGAGAACTCAGTTTTCTCAATTCCAGATAAATTTTTCCTTTATAATGCAGTTAGCTATCACTCTAAAACTGTCTGCTAAACAGAGACACTTGAAGCTTCTAGGTCTATGATAATTTGGACAAACCAGAAGAAGTTTGTATTTGGAAAGTTTCTCTGGCACATACTAATGAACATGTGTTTTAGTCAACTCTTGCTGCTGTGACTAAAACGACCTGACAAGAAAAATTTTATGAGGAAACGTTTATTTAGGGTTTCACAGTTTCAGAGCTCTTAGTCCACAGAAGACAAGGTCTGTTCTTTGAGGCTTGAGGTGAGGCTAAACATCAAGGTGGAAGAGTGGGAGAAGAAAGTGGCCCACAGGAAGCAGAGACAGAGGAAGAATCCACTCACCAGCTACAAAATATGTATGCCAAAGAAATGTCCCCAGAGACTCACCTCTTTCAGATACATCCTACCCACTCTCAGTTTCCACTAAGTTAGTCTCTATCAGAGGATTAATCCACTGGTTGTATTAAGGCTCTCTTAACCCAATCATTTCACCTTTCACTCTTCTTGAATTGTCTTGCACATGAGCTATCTGAGAACACTTCATATTCAAACCATAACACCATGTCAATTTAGATATTATTATTCAGACAGAGAAGTAAGTCTCAGTGCAGATTAGATATTCATTCAATTGTTTTGTATTTAACATTTTGTCAATATTTCTCACCATGGGTTTCTAAATTTTAAATACTTTAATAATTATTATTATCCTGATATTTTTCATATTAGGAGGAAAATATTGTATTTCATTTTTCAGGGAAAAAGAAAAACCCAATTTGTCATGCTAAAATAGCAACACAGTAGCAGGTGGGGATATTTTAATAATTTTTTGCCATATATGCTAGTAACCCACTTATTATAATAATGAATCTTGTATAGGCCAACTGAAATCCCAAGAGCAGAAAAGATTAAATCCAATTTCTCTTTTCTCAAGATGCAGAAAATGAAAGTTATTAGTGACATTTGAACTACTTCTCCACTGTCTCTCATTTCTAAGTTTTATTCTGGTATTACTAAAAAATCATATGCCATAAATGCAAGTCTTTTAGAAGATTCATGGACTTTGCTTGTGGTCCTTTCACCTTTCAAACTCTTTCAAATATGGTTCATGTCAATTGTGACACAAAATCATTATGGAATAACCTTGGTTCACGGGAAGAGAACAGGTGGTCTCTGTTAAGTGTCCCCACATAGCTAACTATATTAAAGTACCTCCATTGCTTGTTTCAACACTGAAGTCAAAGGTTGAACTTGGATAGAGATGAAATTCTATTATATAACTTTGAGGGGAAAAAAAAATCATATCTCCCTAGCTGGGAAAAATATCTTTATCAGAGCTCTCTAAGTGATTTAGTAGCCTATCTTTCATGGTGCTTCCCACATTCTACTTTTTATTACAATAATTTTTGAACATATTTTCATAGAAAGCCCTTAAAAATAGGATTTTTATCTTATTTGTCTTTGTATTGTTCATAGCACATAGCATAGTAGATTGAAAATTTTAGTAGACTAAAACATAGCAGTACTTCAAAAACAAAATGGACAAAAATTAAACTTTGTTCAATTCAATAAATTAATTAATTTCATGGAAATTAAATTTCTACTAGAGCAATACAAAGGATAATTTCAGACAATGAGGTCTGCTAGTTGATTTAAAAATAAATTCTGTAGGCTGAACCAGACATGGTTTGATCATAAATATACCATTAGTATGATGCATATATTAATAGACTTACTGCAAGTAATTAATATGTGAATGTTGGGGCAGACATCACAAGCTCAAAATTTGTAGGCCAGGACATAAGGCAGGGCACAATGAACTCGTAGGCACAAGTTCAAGTTACTGTCCTCAGATGGATTTTTTTCTTCTTCAGGGACTCTCACTATTGCTACGAGGCCTTTAAACAAACTGAATCAGGTCTACTGAGATTACCCGGGATAAAAACCCTTAATCTCATGAAAAACTTTAATCATATTAGCAAAGTACCCTTACATCAAAACATAGAAATTATAGTCTAGCCGCCCTGACACCTAACACTGGCCATAACACAGATTGTTGATGAAAATAAATAATGATGAATTGTTTGAAAAAAAATCATATAAGAACATACGCATCAACAATTTTTTGTTTGACATAACTGATCATAATATCAAATTTCATATGTGATCTTCAAGTACCATTTCCATCTAAGCTCTTATCCATTGTTTGCCATACTTCAGGCTAAGAAGGTCACATTCTTCCATTGTGTTCTGTTAACACTTCTGAAACTAAATTCAAGTTGAAGGGTCCACTAGGGGACTCTCATATGGAGCAATTTGCTTTAAACACAGGAGTTCCTACAGACTCTCAATTTCCATAATTTGACTGGATGACTCATAAATATCAGCAAACTACTATATAATGTACATATACATTATACATACACACAAATATAATACCTGTAATATATTTTAATTTAGATACAAATACTTTATTATTTTTATATTAAAATTATGTATATTACTGTTCTTATATATTCCCTGTTATTTGTTCTTTTTAATTTCATATATATTTTATCTCTGTTATTCTGAATCTTAAACATTTCTGTATAGCCACTGTACCAAATTTGAATACCCAAATACTCAGATAACAAAACATATAGACATCCTGTTTATTAATGGAATTTCATCTTCAAAGATTAAAAAGTGGCAAACATATGGATGCATTGTCTTGAAATGTTAAGTGCTGAATAAAAAAAAGAAAACAATGACCAAAAAGTACTTAGTCCTAAAATACATGGATTGTTGTCTCTGTGGTGAAATTAAAGTGTACCAAAACTATCAATTTAAAATCTGTTTAAATGATTTAATTATAACTTTTTTCAGTGACCTTATTTCTTAGTCTATCAGTGAATGAAAATGAAAAATGACATTTGCTGTGTGTGGTACAAGGATAGAACTCAGAGGCACTTAAACACTGAGCCACATCCCTAGCCCTTTCCAATTTTGTGTTTTTAGCCAGGATCTCACTTAGTTACTCAGGGCCTTGCTAAGTTACTGAGGCTGGCTTTGAACTTGTAGTCCTCATGCCTCAACTTCCAGAGTGGTTGGGATTACAGGCTTATGTTATTATGCTCAGTTAAGAAACATTTTTTGAATTAAGGAAATCAACAATAGGCAGTGAATGAACTTGGGAAAATTCAAACATCTACCACAATTTTAGAAAAAGAAGCATATTCCACAAAATCTCTTTAATTTGTCTCTGGGAGCAATTTCTGAATACCATACTTTTTGTAACTTCATGTGAAAATAAAAGTTAAGAGTGTAAATCTACACAGATTCAAGGCTTTCATTGCCCTTATACTCTGAAATAGACATAGATCACAGAATAATAATATGAATTAAATTTAAATAAATTAGTCAATAATTGTTCAAAAACTGGGCTAAAATAACTAGAAGTATTGCACACAGATTTTATACTCCATAGGTAGCAAATGATAAAATATTATCTGTGATATATATTAGATGTGCTTATGAGACTTTCAATTATTTCCCTAATAAATACAAATAGGAAGAAAATTAATGATGTTCTATTATATTAAATAAGAGTGAATCTTGATTTAAAAACTTCTGTTCTCATTTTGAAGTTTCTCCACCCATGCTGATGTGTACTGCTCTTCCATTAAGTGTGGTCATAGGGTTTCCAATCATGAAAGAATAGAGAAAATGGGAGAGATTGTATATATAGTGTTTTCTAAAAAAATATTTACAAACCTTGAAATGGCCAAAAGACAGGCCTAGAAGTTAGGTTTGCATTGATTATAGGATTCTAATGGATTTGTCTCCGTAAAACTGTAGTTTCCATAGTCTAGTTGTGTTAGAGCAGTGGGATAGGTTGCCAAGAGACCAAAGAAGAGATAGAGGTAGGATGTACAACATAAGGTTCAGTGTTTAAAAAGTTCTTTCAGGGAAGATCCTGTTGTGACTAACTGGGAATGTGGCTTACCAGAAAGGCTATTGCTAATGTGCTGAACAGGTTCTTCACCAGAAAGATAAGTAACAACAAGTTGGACAAGTACTTCTGCAGGAAATTTAGTACAGATAGGCTAGACAGGTGTACCTCCGTTTTATGTGATGCCTCTATAACCGTGCCAGAAAATAGTACCTCCATGAACATTTCCCTCTCCATGGTGCTCTATTCCACCCCGGTTGCCAAAGTTAGAGGGTATTACTAAGTAAGGCTACAGAAACACTAACATCAGAAACTTAGGTTGCTTTGACCCCTGCAAGTCAGCTGAGGCAGGGGGATTGCAAGTTCTAGATCAGTTTCAGCAACTTAATGAGTTCCTAAGCAATTTAGTGAGACTATGTTTCAAAATTAAAAAATTAAAAAGCTAAAAAGTGCTGGAGATGTGGGTCAGTGGTAAAGTGTCCTGGGGTTCAACCTCCAGTTCTAAAAAAAAAAAAATCATGAGAAATATTCAGTATTAATGATTGAGCACAGCTGTGGACATATATATTCTGTGGAAACAGATAATATACCATACATTTTTTGACTTAATTATGTATATGGAAAATATGAAGAATTTTGGAGGTTATGTCTATTTTTAGTGCTCCACAGAGCTGTAATCTTAGGGTAAGGGTGCAGTGTGTGAAGACTTTTATAAATATTGTTAGTATGATGTTAGTCTAACATTGCACAATTAACATCTTTTTGTTTCAGTACTGTGAAAGTTATATTTTCTACCTTTAGATATTGATGTACCTAGAACACATGTGTTTCATCATAGATAGAACTGTGTTGTTCATGATCAAGATTTATAAACAGGTGGCATTATGAGAAAGTTGGTCTAGTAACATGAGTTAAATCCAGATAAGATGTAATGCTTTACAATCTAATACTTTTTTTAGAGTTATAATGGGAAGGGGAAGGGAGGGATAAGGGAGGGTAATTGGGGGGGCACTCCTGGGGATAATTGCAATATCCAGAATATATACACATTTTATACATATTTTATATTATTTTGTTAAAATCTTGTAAGGTTG